>JBAMYA010006160.1:0-18018 GCA_037176975.1 Arrhamphus sclerolepis | reverse complement strand
TCATGTTTTTTAATTGCATTACAGAAAATAAAGAACTTTATCACAATATTCTAATTTTCTGAGACAGTCCTGTATGTCCCATTTGTTTGGTGTGCTGCATGTGTATGTTGCATCATGCTTTTTTGATTAAAATGACTCAAATAATTTCTGTTTCATCTGGTCCTGGTACCAGGAAAAGGTTAAAAGTGAAGTCAGTGGAGGAGCAAATGAATGAGCTGGAAACTGACAGTAAACTGTCTTGCTCTGTTTTTGTCTCACTCTGATAAACTGAAGCTCAGATAAGCAAATAATCTGAACCAGGGAACAACTACACTAACTGCAAAAACAGAGTTATGGAGCTGATAAAGCAGCACAGTTTGTTTGATAGACTTTCCCCAAAACTGACTTTTGTCTAACAGATGCATGAATACACACGTGCAAAGCTGCGGTATGTTTTCAGCAAGAACAGGACCTGTGATTGGAGGATGGCTCGGTGATTACATCACCACTCGGCAGCCTGTCAGAGACTCAGATCAATCAGCAGCTCAACCAGTGGTCTAACCGCATGGATCCCATCAGCTCACGCTGATTCATACCCGACCATCTGCGGTTTCTTCTGGGTATTCTGCGAGCAGGAGGAGGAACGAGCCAGAACCATCTCTGGTTTGGTCACAAACCCACAAAATCTGTCATGGGAAGTGCTGTGGTTATACTGGGAACATCCCAGTGACTTTCAGGGGAAACAGCGAACCTACCAAGAAAAATTCTGCATGATGCAGGCAGAACCTTGAAACCACAGAAAAAAGAGCGGGAAACACATGAACTCAACTTTCTACATGTGAGAAACAAACGGTTATAGGACCCACGCCCACACTCAAACAGACTCTGACCTCGACCTTAACGATAATCGCTGCCTGGCTAACGCTAATTATAAACCAGCTAATCAGAGCTGCATACACTCACACACATATCTGCAGAATGATGATGTGCTGAACATCCCTGTATGTATTTCCACCACCGTCACTTTGAAGCCCCTTTCTCTTGCACAAGGGCAGAATGAGAGGAGTTAACAAGCAAACTGGAAAAAGCCCACTTTAGTTCAGTTACAGTTACTTATTTTAGTGTAGCTTATGCTAACCTATGATGCCAACTAATATTACTTTACATTCATTTCGATCAAATCTGTCTAGACATTCTTATTTAAGCGTTGCTACAAAAATGACATCTGAAATGAATACTGTTGAAATGACTGTCAAACATCTTTCCATCGAGCTGATATCGTGGACCTGTTTGGAAGGGTTCCACCTCCTTCAGCCAATCCATGCTGGAGGAGCTGTCAACCTCCCGTTTCAAATCTTCGTTCGTTGGCGACATCAGAGATTACTGCTTTGTTTAGTCGCCGCTCAGTTAGCACAAACCATTGTTTAGTTATAACTGCTTAGTTAAACTCAACTTAGTTAAACAGCAGTCTGTTGGTACATTTAACAGCACAATGAAACATATTCTCTTTAAAATATGAATGGTTATGTTCTGCCTGCTCTTTGGAGCCAGCCTCTGGTTTGAAAAACCTCATTTCACATAAATATGTGAAGGTGTGACCTCCTGAGCAACAACAGGATGAAGTGATGACGCCACAGAAGCAGCAGCAGTGTTGGCTGTGCCAGACAATGATTTGGCAGGTCTTTTTTTTTTTTTGTCATGTTGGAAACATGGCTCACTCAGTCCCTCAAGAAGCAAAAACATCCCAAAAATTCCAGCTGAGTAGGTGGAAGGGAGCAGATGTTGAACTCTCAGCCAACAGACTCTGCTCTGGGCCTCATGATGAAAACATATTTCAAATTTCCATCCTTTAGTTATTGAAAATAAATTTTATATTATAAATAAATATTTTTCAGTTTATTACTAAGTTCAGTTTGAAACATCAGTGGTCAGCCTGAAAAACTATTTCCGAGCTCTTCTGACCTAATACAACTTTGACTTTTCCACAGAAACTGAAAGCTTCTGTGAGACTCATCACCGTAGTAACCAGGCAGGCTGATTTTCCTTTCAGTCCACCGCTTTGGATACGCAACACTGCACTGCTTCATGACGGACTTTTTTTTTTTTTTTAATCTTCTTTTTTTTTATGCAAACGTGAAGCTTAATAACTCTTTGGGCACACTTAGGGGAAACAAGTCTGTTCTGTGCAGGGTTGCAAGGGGATTTAAAAAAAAAAAACAGCAACAAAAAAAACCAGAAACTTTCTATGGTAATTTGGGAAATGGAGAATAACCCTAAAAGCACAACAAAATGAGCAAAAAATACTTCTAAAATAGTAAAGAAATGCCATGCACACATACTGTATAAGGATAAAAACAATAAAAAATTTAAATATTCTGGTATAGTTACAATAGTTCAGAGTTAAAACTGGATAAATAAATAAAACCTGGATTCAGTCTGGATTCACAGGTAAGGTCAGTGTGCTACTTCAAACTGTAATTTAAATGTGTTGTCATGAAACAGTATCAGCTCATTTTCACTGAATGTATGTGGTTTACTGGTAGCTAGCTCCTGCCTAAATAAATTTAGAATTTGGTAATTAAACTCATTACAGCAGATCAAATATCGGCCTATTTGGCTGGATGTATCATCAACAATGTGGTGAACTACTGTAGTAATGAGATAATTATCACTAATTAATGTCATTTAATTGGTGTTAGTTAGTTTAGCTAATAACATCAAGTTCACAGCTGTGATTCTGTTTAAAGAAGAATCACAACAGTGAGGTAGCCAACACCATTGTTGTGAGGTAGCTCATGTTTAGCATGTCTAATTTAGTGGCCTGCTATGACAAAAATGCAGTATTAGTTTAGTAGTTATTCTAGCAAGCCAGGATAGCCAAGTTGTTTCATTAAAAAAAAAAAAGAATCTCAGTTTTGAGCTAGCTAACAGCGTGACAGTTAACGTGAAATGAGTGCTTTTTGGTGATGTAAAATTTGCCACAACACTAGCTTACATTTAGCATATCTGATTGATGGGCCAACTACTGCAGAAGCACGTTATGATCAAATATAAATCATATGCATTTACTCTTGTAACTTCACCACAACTTTGACTTACATTTACAGATGTGTCCACTCACTCACATTCACCCAGAGTCATACAGTTTTCACATCATATCGATATTTAACTCAATAACAATACTTTAACATACATTAATGTGCATTACGTCAACTGAAGCCACAAAAAGCAATTCATTGTGGGAACTTTTGGTAACTTAGTAATTACACGAGGATTTGAAGAATCACCGTGTAATTTACATCTGCATCACATCAAATCTGCTAGTAAGTCTTCAGGTAGAGTAGCGCTTACACACCTTGATGAACTGTTGCACCAAGCTGATTGACCTGAGGCATGGATCCAACGTGAGGGATGTCAGTTGAAACAAAGAAGAGGGTGAAAATAAATTGAAAAGATCTTCTTGAGTGTAAATCATCATACAATGTTGCAAAAGATGTTGTTTGTTCCTTGTCAGCTATGTCTAAAATTTGGACCGAATACAAACAAAATGGGAAGGCTGTAAACAGGAAGCGTCAAGACAGAAAACTAGCATACGACATAAGGGTGAGGAGACCCTAAGTGTGACCCCAGCAAAAGTGAGGAGGAGCCTTCAGAGGATTAACCCCGCAAAGCTACTCATCCCGACAACATCCCCGGCAGGTGCTGAGGAGCCGTGCACACCAGCTCACTGAGGTGCTGGCAGACATCTTTAACACCTCTCTCCAACAGGCAGAGGTCCCCAGAAGCCTAAAGACCGCCATGATCATCCCCATCCCCAAAACGTCCAGTCTCAAGCCTGAATGACTAGCCCTCACCCCAATAGTCATGAAGTGCTTTGAGAGACTCGTCGTGGCTCACATCAAGGACTGCATTAACGTCACTGTGGACCAACACCAATATGCATACAGGACAAGCCGATCCACACAGCTCTTCTGTGGTCCACACAGCCCTCACCCACTTAGAGAACAAGGTCTCTTATGTTCACCTGGTCTTTGTGGGCTTCACATCAGCATTTAAGACAATCATACGACAGAGCCTGAAGGCCGCAGTCTGTGAGGATCCACGATTTCTCCTCCTCCTCCATCACCCTCAGCACCAGCAAGTTTATCAGATTTCTCTCATTATTTGTAAATGAGCTGGACGTCATCCATCACAGTCCCAAGAGATTGTCACAGAAGTCCACATCTTCCACACTTTAATAAACTTTTGATGTCAAAGCTGATTCAAATCATCCACACTACGTTTCAGCTCTGTCGTCATCGCGTTAATCCCCCTCAGTGATGCTCTACAAGGATAGACTGATCTGACTGGCTTCCCAAGATTTGACAATCTCATAAACATCCTCCAGGAGTGGTAATTGCATCATTTTTCTTTTTTTTTTTCCTGAGGTTGTGTATTGCATTAATTTTAGATTCCCAGAACTACAACCAGACAATTCTACCAAGGCATCAGTTACTTGACCTATAATGCCATTTAATTTATAGGAGTATTTAGAGGAATAACAGGAGCCATTATATGAATAATCTGGACCCTTAAATAAACTGATCTAGTTAATGCATGTGCAGCAGTAGGAGAAAACTGCTTGCATTGTAAAAGCGCCTTGAGTGGTCTCTGGACTAGAAAGCCACCATACAAGTGCATTGCTGTTGTTGCTTTTGTTGTAGTTATGATGTGATCATAGATTGTGAACTCATTTAAATTCAACTTCTGACCTTGGTCCAGGAGGCAGACTCCCTCTCTACTCCCTCTCTACATTTAACGGTTAGAGTTAAGACCTTTTTTTTTAAATAAAGCCTTTAATTCTGTCATTCTTAGACCATCTCTTAGTTATGCTACTGGCAGAAGTCCTATTATCCACTGAGCATCTTCACCCTGTCTGTCTGATCTTAGTTTCAGATTGTCCTGAATCATTTAAGAACATTAACATTGTCTACCTTCTGTAGTCTCACTCTCTTCTCCTTCTGCAGGCCCTACCATGGTGGTGATGTGCTGCGCTACCAAGCCTTCCATCTTCTGACCATCCCAGCGTTTACCAGCGTGTCATCTAGATGCCAGGGACACCAACTAATCAGAATCAGAATACTTAATTGATCCCAAGGGGAAATTACTTTTTGTTGCAATAACATCTCCAGCTCAAAGTGTACAAGTTAAACTAAACTAAGATGACCAACCAGCAGTTCCACCCTCTGACCACCACATGGTATTTACTAGAAATTTTGCACCGCTCCTCTCTCTGTCATTCATCCTCACTGCCCTGTCTCCTGCCTCTTTTCTTCCTTTACCTGGCTGGCTTTTAGCAGGGGGGCCCCCCTTATGATCCAGGTCCCGCTCAAGGTTTTGTCCCATGTGGGAGTTTTTTCTTGCCACGGTTCAGCTTGCCATGTGCTTAGGGGTCATACTCTGGGTTTCTGAGAAGCCTCTGGAGATGACATGCGCTGTAAATAGAAACTATATAAATAAAATTGAATGTACTCAATGGGTTTTAGAGACGAATCAATGACTAACAAGGTAAATGGCAAGGTAAAATGACATGTCACATGCACAGACTAGATCTCTTATAACCAGTATAAGCAGATTCACTAGACCAACATGCATCAAGCCAGAGTTTTAGATCAGAACCTTCTTACCCTGTTAACTCCATGATGCATATTCTCTCTCTAAACTTATGTGAAACTTGGCATTTACTCCAGCAATGTTGTCATGACCTCTTGACTGGATGCAGTACTGAAACCCAAATAGTTTTCTTTGCTTTATTTCATGCTCAGGTTCTGCTCACTTTGTGAAAGTGTGTGTTGTTTATGCAGACAGCTGTTTTGTATTTGCTGCAAGCAACCTCTAACCTACATCTTTATTCATGAGCACAGCCGTGAATAAGCGAGGGCATCGTCACAAAAAGGCTGTGTGCAAGCTTGCGAGCTGCAAGCAGCACATGCGAGCAGGAAGTACAGGATCTCAACGTGCAAGTTCCTGTGATCTTCCGGAGAAAACAAACAGCCACTGAAGACATGAAACATCAGAATTCTGCTCGGTTTTGCTTGTCTGGGCAAAGCTGTTGACATGAAACAACTTCATATCAGTGGTTTCTAGTGGATGTGTGAATCAAACTGAATCAGAAACAATATGAGCATGATGTTTTGGCGGTTTGTTGGTCTGCAGCGTTCAGGTATGTTAACACAAAGCCAAAACAGAAAGACATCATCAGTCCTGGAGATGCAGGTCTTGCTGCACATCAGTATGTAGAAGGTGATGAAACCATTTCTGAGCAATTTGAAGTTTAAAAAAAAAAAAAATCTACATTTTAAACTCTGTTACAGCACAATTAGTAGAAGAGTGGAAGCTTTGGAGAAAACCCTGTTCACTAAACACAAACAAGAGACGTTTGGGAGGAGGTGACATCACAGTGAGTCGCCATCAGAGGTCTCAGAAAGCTGCTTGGCTTTTCATACAGAGCAAATCTAGCAGTTCTTACCCCAGCTGAGGTTTCCAGTCCTGGAAGAGGAAGCAGAACCAGCTGACTGGAGGCTCAACGATGAGATGACGCTGGAGTCTAGACTTTTCTCTGCAGGTGGTTCTGGACCGGATCACAGATCTTTGTTTCTCTGACCAAACATGTTCTCCTCTCCATCTCTGCTCGCTCAGATGCTCTTTCTGCTTTTGGTTTGTGCTTCTCTGAACGCCCTCTCTGACAAGTCAACATGTTCTGAGATCGCCTTCATCCAGCATCACAAACCACCTGTTTCAGTTTCAATTAAAGCTGCAGTTATACCTTTACAAGAAGTGTGTGTGTGTGTGTGTGTAATCAAAGCAACCACCTGCTTCCTCAGCCCACACTTTTCACCGATGAAGAAGCTGTGGTTAAGGCGAGTCAGATGTATCGAGAGTGTGTGTCTGGGCACACACACGCAGTCTTGTGGTTTGTGCATGTGCATGTGTGTGTTTGTGGTTTGTGTGAGTGCATGTGTGTTTGTTTGAAGCCGTGGTCTGCAAGTCACCTCAACTTCACCAAACCTTACTGGAGGTTAAAATTTTAAACTGCTGTCAACACAAGTGTGTGTGTGTGTAAGATAGTGTGTGTTCTTGTTTGTGCTGTCTCATGAGGACATTAGTTTGGCCCAATTCCTGGCCTGGTTGAGACCAGTTCTAGTCCGAACAACTGTTCAGTCGGCTGAAATTCGAAAAGGACCGACCTCCTCCTTAAGTCCACTCAGTGCACCATTTTTGCTCTTTGTCAACTGCCAAAAAAGAAAAGTCACTGGCAAAACTGAAGAAATAAAAGAAGAAAGACAAAACTAAAATAAAATGTTGGAGGGGCTAAAGAAGATTGCAGAGATTCTGGTCTACCCAACCGGCATGTCAACACCACTAGCACCCCATCCAGACGTTTATCAGAGCTGGTCTGAGTACCCATCCAACTACCAAAGGTGGTGGGACGCTTGAGGCCCAGATCTTTTTTACTTTGCTTATGGATGCATAAAAAGTCCCCTTGTAATTATAGGCTGCAACAGCAAATATGCACGAAAACTAAAAACTGTGGCTGTTACTTTTCTCTCTGCTACCATCGAGCGCTCATCAAGCATCACTCAAGAAAAAAAAACATTCCCGTCATTCAGACGCATGTCCCACTTCCTTGCGTTCATCATCCAATCACACGCTTGCCTTCGCCCTAGACACATTCAACTTTGTCATATAGTCAGAAAACACAGAACATTTTAACCAGTTTAAAATCATCACCTGAATAAGGCTCCAGAGTCACTTCTCTATTGATCCGCCCACCAGTGTTTCTACTGATTCACCAATTTATTTGACCAAGAAGAAAATATTCAGACCATTGAAAGTCGACTCCAGCAACTATTTTATTCACCTCCAAAATAAAGCTTTTTGTTTTCTGTTTTTGTTTTTTTTTGTTTGATGATCAATAGTTTCAACATCTCTTCCCTCCACAGAAACAACATACATGAGGAGATTATCTAAACCTGACAGGTGTTTTTTTTTTTCTTCTTTCAATGGTAAGTTTATCTGAATATTCAATATTAGCAAATCCGTCAGCAGCTCAACTATGAATGCAGCCAAGTCTGCTCTGATGATATTTATTGATTGTTGAGAATTAAAGTCCACCCAGTGATTTGCTGGTATTCGTATGAATGGCTACAATGTAATAAAGACACCCAGATATTTTACTGAAGTGTTTCAGTATTATCTTCATAAAACAATGCTCAAATCATCATCTGAAAATTCAGATCATAAGTCAATAATAACATTGATTAACCAATGAAACGATATTGTTAATGAAATGTTATATTATGGAGCCTCATTTAAGGCTCAGCGCAGTTTCAAACTGAAAGTCCAAAATGTATACTGAAATCAATATTTACTTTGAGTGCTGTCAGTTATATAAACTATGAAATACATGACTGTTTTAAAATCATAATCTAGAGCATGTTTAAACTTTTAAAACATTTTTAATTTATGAATTTGTATTAATTAGAGTGTTTAATTGAGTATTTAATTGTTGAGTGTCACCACTGCTTCCCAAAAATGCATGTTGTTTTACAACTAAAGCTAAATCAGAATCAATCAATCAATCAATATCCTTTATTTAACCAGGTAAAAATCTCATTGAGATTTAAAATCTCTTCCAAGAGTGACCTGGTCAAGATGCAGCATAAAAACATGGTTACAGCGAGCACGCAAGACACAAATAAAATGCAATCAAGTACAGTCACATTAACCAATCGAGCTCATTTCACTGTCTTCTATAATTGATTTGAATTCCCCCCCGAGATGCAAAATGTGTCAGTTTCAAGTCCTTTTGCACGTTGTTCCAAGTAGACGAGGCGGAAAATTTAAAAGCCTTTTTGCCCAGTTCAGTTCTGCATAATAATAATAATAATAATACTCCAGGAATGTTAATCAAAATAATAAATAAAATTAAAACAAAATGAACCTTAAAGTCATTGTTGGTGATAAATTGTGTGAAATTAATTTCAGTATCTCTGCCATGTCAATGGGTTTAAAGACAAAATTTGGACTAATTGAACAAAGACTTGTTATTGAATCTGTCTCTGAAATCATATCTGAATCAAATATTTGCTTACTGATAAAAAAAGGTGTCTAACAACATGCTAAAATACACCCAAATGCAGGAAATGAATCTTTCTGGGTTTAAGCCCTGGATGTTTACTAGATTTGTAGTCAAGACCGCCTAAACCGAGACCAAGACACTACCAAGACCAGAGAGTATTAAGACCAAGACCAAGACTAGTTCAGCTCAAGACCAAGACCGAGACCAAAAAAAAACAAACTAGTCTTTTTTTGCCATCTTGCATGAGTTGTAGAACATCAGCACCATACTGGGTTCAGCTGCTTAATATAACTATGAGATTGTATTCAACTACAGGCACAATAATCCAGAGACAGAGCATGTCTTTCGTGTGAACTCGTTATAAATATTTTCATTAATTAGCTTAGATCAAATATGTGTGGCAATTCTATGACCACTATTTCTACACTATTTGAGAATTGACTCAAATGCTGTTAAGGACCGACATGACTATTAACTAGTCCCAACTTCATCTAACAAAATAAAAAGACTCCAGCACCACCTTCCACCTCAAAAGAGTCTAATAAATAGTAAATATGTTACTGATTTAAATTGTAAGTAACAATTTAAATCAGTAACAAATTTATTTATTCATTCAAATTGTGCTCTCTCTGTTTACCGGTCAGTCTTGGTTCCCACCCTCACCCATGGTCATGAACTGTGGGTAGTGACTGAAAAAATGGTGACTACCTTGAGTACAAGCTGCTGAAATGAGTTTCCTCGGTAGGGCGGCTAAAGTTCAGTCATCCAGGAGGATGTTGGGCCGTTGCTCCTTCACATCAAGAGGAGCCAGTTGAGGCGGTACAGACATCTAGGGAGGATTCTCCCTGGATGCCCTCGAGAGGTGTTCTGGGTATGCCCAACCAGAGGGAGGCCCCGGTGCAGACCCAGGACACGCTGCAGAGATTATGTCTCTCGGCTGGTCTGGGAACACCTCGGTATTCCCCCAGAAGAGCTGGAGGAGGTGGATGGGGATCGGGATGTCTGGACTTCCCTGCTCAAGCTGCTGCCTCCCCGACCCAACATCGGATAAGCGGGAGTCAGTGGATGGATGAATGGATTTAAATTGTACTTATTTTATCGATGAAACGTGAATTTTAAATATTAAAGACGGATTGACAGACTGTGTGCAGCAACACCGTACTGTTGTCTGGCAAACAAACTCCTTGTGGACTGTAAAACCAAACCTGACCACTGACGTGACTGTGCTTTAGAGGGGGGAGGGGGGAGTGAGGGCGTGAGAGGATGAGTGCCGACGCCGTCTGTGTCACAGAATTCATGTGATTGGTGCAACTTGAAGGGGGCGTATAATGAGATCAATAAAACCAACCAAACAAACAAAAAAAAGCTGTGCCTGCCTGGATATTATAGGCTACGAATCCCTTCGAGGCTGCTCGACCAAGCTATTGCAAGACCGAGAGACCCAAGACCAAGACCAAAGACTGTCAAGGCTGTGACAAGATCAAGACCACAAAATAGTCGGGACCGAGTCTTCAGAGTCTCGAGTCTCGAGACCTGAGAGAACTACAAGTTTACGATATCTGCCGACGCCCCTGCCTGCTACAGGAATGTTTTTTGTAGCCCCCCATAGAGGTTGCTGAAATCCAGTTTAGAGGGGTCGTTCTTGGTAATGGAGACATGTCAATGATCCAGCGAAGGGAGCGCTAAAGGAACATGGACAGGTTCACCTTTAGCCTCGGACTGTTCCAGGTGAACTCAGAGCCAGTATTTTAGCACAATTAACAGGAAATCAAGCCATTTTATCTTCAACCTTAAGGCTTCCTTTTAGCATTTTTGTACATTTTAGGGCACAAGGATTAAAATAAGAATGATTATATTCATTAATTCTTAATCCACAACTCAGAACTGCTGAGGCGCTAGGCTGTAATGTACTCATTTCTGGTGTAAAGTTGAGCATTCAGGTCAGTGGTGATTGGCTCACTGTCCCCTGTGGTCATTTGAGGAACTGTATTTCTTTATTTACTTAAAAAAGGAAAACCAGTGGTTTTCTGCTTGGTTTTACCACCTGTTGGGGAGGAAACTGAGGTGTTCAAGCGGAGACACACAAAAGCAAGCCCACATGTAACGTGAGTCTGAAAAGCACGCCTGGTGGGATCCCAACACCTGCATCGACACTCTTCTACCTCTTTAACGCTGCCTTCATGACTTTAGTGCTGTGACACGTTCAGCGTCAGGACAGCTGCTCCCCCGCCTCTGCAGGTTCAGGTTTCTGACGCACGCCAACACTAGTAGAGGGTCAGCACGCCTCCCCAAACCGAGCTGAAAACATTCAAGCACGTGGTCATCATGAGCTTCACCTCAGACTTGTTTTCTCTTTAAACCTTCCTCACAGAAGCTGGAAACAGCAAAGAGGACATCCTGGGAGAACAAAGTGGGAGGCTGCTGACTGCTGGACCCCTGACAACCCCCCCACACACCCCACCCACCCCAGACATAACATGGCCTCCAGCTGCAACTTCCTCATCAACTTTGGGTCAGATTAAAAAAAAAATCAAGAAAGAAAAAAAGATCAAAAATCATCAGCTGTCACGGTGGGGACCAGACGACCAGAACTGATTTTACTGTGCAGAAATTAAGTGTTTCTGAGCAACAGTCGTACATACTTTCATGCAAAACAAAAACTCAAAGTAGAGTAGAGCAGAGTTTGAGGAAAGCAGACAAAATGAATACTCATTCCAGTTTTGATTGGTTCACATTTGTCCGTCATGGATGCAGAGAAGCTGGATTCAGGTTTGTCTCAGGAACAGCTGTCCTCACCGACTCCCCATCTTTCCTCTCTGCTTGCATTTTTCCATCCCGCCTCCTCTTCATCCGTCCATACCCCCCGTAGAGCTCCCACGACATCAAACCTCACGATGTCCAGACCCATGTGATCGTGTGTGTTCTTAACAGCTGCTAAAATACAACCGTGGAAGTGACCTTTGATTCCTGAAACGAATAAGACCGAAAGCTTCCTTCACTGGAGAACACATGAAAGTCGTGAAAAACCCAGAACTGAACCATGTTAGAAGCTTCTGATAGGCTGACTGACATCAGCTGAAGTAACGGGAGACACTTATGGAAATATTTGTGCCTCATATGGCATCATGGGAAAAAAAAATCAAGCAAGACATCAGGAAAAGAATAGTGTCTGGTTAGTCATTATGTACAAACTCCAGATGTGGAAACCCATGAGCCATCTGAGATATATGTGCCGAAAAAAATGAGGTCCCTTGTTGGCCCTGGACTTGTTATCAGACTTGTCCATATTATTGTTCTGAGTGGTTATTTGTGGCTGATTGTTGATTGTTGGGTTTTGGGCTCTTTCTTGGTTCTTCCTGGTTTTCTAACCCTAACCCTTCCACCTCACTAGTCCGTACTGTTTCTTCCTGGTTAGATTGACTTGAGTCCCAACAAGCTCTAAACAAGATGTTTGATATTTCCTGCCACATGCCTGTACATATACATATGTTTGTGTTTTCCTTTGAATGGGTTTCACATCGTCCTTGGCATTTTTATAATATGTGCAGTAGAAAACAGGTCAGTCGCAGCCACCGCTACTGTAGTTATGTATTCTTTGTGCAGATTGAACTTGTAATGATCAACCCCTGTGATGGAGGTCCTCCCTCCCTTGGAGATGTATCTTCCAACTAAAGATAGCTGATTTTAGAGGAAAAGACAAATATTCACAGTGGGAACTTTAAGACAAGTTTAGCCATCTTCAGTGCAATCACTAGGTCACCTATCCCAGATGTATTGAGCAGTGTCGATTATAAGTTTTGTCTGCCTGGAATGGGTCACACACCCCATCATATCAGAACCACCAAAAACCTCCAATGGTTTTGCCTGGTTGAGGCCCAGTGCTAAGTTAGACAACCTAGCCCCAAACGTAATGTAAGAAGGGGTTGAAAGTTAAGGGATTAATGCAAACTTTATTCTTTTGTACTTAATAGTCTCTCATATACAGTGTATGAAAAGAGGGGTTTTAAAATTGCTCTACAAAACCTTTTTTTTTTTTCAATATTATAGAATAACAGCATAGTTTTGTAGGTAATGTTAGCGTTCTACAGACTTTAATCTGCAAGTTAGCATCTCTGATGTGTTAATCAACTGTCTTTTTAAAAATCCCACATTAACTCTTGACTTCCTGTTTTTAAATTGTCTGGTCCAACATGATTTGTTCTTTGTTCGACTCCCCCTAGTGGTCTGGAGTACTTCCATTTTGTGGAGCAAGTTTGCCGTTGTTTTTATTTGCAGCACTTTCTGCCATGTTCCCTTTTCCTGTGATTGCAGCATTTTGTTTGAGGTTGCAGCTTTTTTTTTTATTTGCAGCGTTTTTCTGTTGCATTTGTTTTTTATGTTTGCATGTTTTGGAGTTTGCATTATACATGTGTTTGCAGCTTGTTTCGCTGTTTGCTGCGCATTTGTACCTGTCAGCCACCAAAAGAGAGGAACACAGCTGCATTTAATATTTGTCCTGAATTTACACTGTTTTAAACACATACAGACCTCTTGATTTATAATAACCAATGTTGTAACTTAAATTTTAAAATGTTAAAGTCTATGAAGAATTGATTAGTGGATGCCCAGCTTTCCCAATGTGTCCACGAATTAATTATATAGTCTATGCTACCAGGATCTCATTAGGACCCAACTGTGGGCCCCACAAGTGCTTCTACCAACAAGGGTCCTCGTGAGGTAAGAAAAACAAGAAAACACACAGACTTATTTATTTTTCTGCTAAATGGAGGACTGATGACGTCATGAATGAGTGATCACCCACCAGTTATGTGGAATGGTATGTCTTTAGTGATGAGACACCGTCTGAACAGCTGACAGACCTCCACTAGTCCACTGATGGACAAAGATGACTGTGTGTCCGTAGATCTGTTTCATGATCACAGGAAAGCAAACGCACACACACACACACACACACACAGGACAGCTGTGAAAGTCCTTGGTGTGTGTCAGAGATGTTGGGGAGATTCCATTGCCTCACCGAGGTGACTCAGCAGAAACGGGGGAAATCTTCCAGTAAAACTCCTCCCACCTGCCTGAACTTACCCTCCCACACTCCTGTTTCCCATGAACACACACAGGTGGAGCAGCGTCACGTACAAATGCTGCTATCACTCCACAGACACAGTCAGAGTGGCGTCTGTGATCTGTACCATGAAGATTGACTGCAAACATGCAGCTGGAGCTTATACTATAGCTTACTAAAAAAAAGAAAGAAAGAAATCGTGTGGGCAATACTAAGTACCTCCATGCATGACTTTATCAGTCACTTATGCCATATTCTCACTGGACTAGTACTATCTGGGTACCTGCAGTGACTTTTAAATTACTCCTCCAACATCCGTGTTTTTAAGAACGCATTCAGAAGGGGTACGCAAAGTCTGTGTTTTACTAAAATTTTACAGACATTAATTATCAGATATGTCATCAAAGTGTGCGTAGTGTAAGATCCAGTCCTGCAATGGCAGGGGAGAACATTTGTTTATATTGTACGATTATTGTATTTGAAGTGTGTGATCAGTGATCATACAGCTGCTCTTTGATTTGCAAGGAAACAATAAAATGGTAAGTTAAACGAGACATTGGTGGTCATGGTAACATTAAACAAAACAATAACTGTCACTTTCAATGTAGTAAACCTCTTCTTCTTCCAGCATGTGGCCATGCAAGTCATTCATGTCACCATCGCTCTTCTGCTGGCTCTGAACTCGTTTCTTGTTATTGATCTCCAACTTAATGTCAACAAATGTCTTGAATGTTGTCCTAAAATCATCACTGATTACGCTGATACTTTCACTGAAAGGTGCGCCTGGTTGCAAAGGGTTGAAGTAAAAAATCTGAATCAGCTGGATCATGCCCACCTTATTTCAGTCACACTTAGCTATTTTAGCTCGTCTTAGCTTAGCTTATGCAATTCAACATATTTTATTCACCCCAGAAACCCTGATTCTGTCAGAGAGGACTAAAATCACCAACCCTTAAACGCAAAAGGACAGGACAGTCACAAGACAAAGATGTGGTGTGTGCTGTATGGTGATACATGTAGAGGTGTGTGGTGCGTGCAAGTGAATGTGTGGCGGTTTGTGTTGCAAGTGGGAAGACAGACATACAAACATGAGATTAGCTGAAATATAAAGCTGTTATGTAAAACTATAAGTCAGAAAATAAATCTAACTCTTTGAACCCCAAAAAGCTAGCTGGAGCAGATGGGCTTATGCCAGTTTTTTTTTTTAATAGTGGTTCCAATTACTGCAGTACCATTAACATATATATATATTGAGTTTCCAGTTGATTGGGATATTATATTTCCTGCTTTTTAGGCTGGAGACCAGTTCGACTTTAATTGTTATAGGCCTATTTCTATTACACAGTGTGCATCAAAAGTTGAAAAACAATTAACTCAATACCTACACAAACACAACATCTATTCAAGTGTTCAACTGGACTCTAAACATCAATACACGCAATATTAATTCATTTAGCAAAAGCCTTTAGGTTCTGTGGATCATTCAGTTGAAATAACCAGGTTGTAAAGTATTAGAATCTCTGATCAGTCGCTGTCACAGTTCACAGATTATTTCTCCAATAGGTTGCAGCAAGAAAAGCTAAATCTCTATCTCTCTCAGCCTCTCCATATGCCATCATATGGATGATGCATATGGAATCCTATTCCATATGCATCATCCATATGCCATGTCACAGGATTCAGTTCATGGACCAACACCTGGTGATCAACAATTAAAAAATTGGTGTCGTTAAAAAAATATTTGTTTTAGTGTCCAAAGTTTAAAATCATCACTGTACGTGTACAGTTTGACTGATCTAAATGTCCTGCACAGGAATTAATGAGGTCAAGGAGGACAGAAAAAAAGAAAGAAAAAAAAAAGAGTGATCAGATTTTAATTGGCCCACATGTTGCAAAGTATGAAATGTTTGGGGAAAGGGATGTGATTCTTTGACCACGCCTCTGTTGGACAAACAGATGATTTTTGATCATTTTTTTCATTGGCATGCGGAAAACCATCTACTTCCTGTCTCAATGCTGGTGCCCTTGGACATCCACCCACAAAAACCATATGAAGTCCATGAAAATCATCCTTTGATCAGAAGGTGGTGCTATGGAGTTCATCCAAGACTGTCATATCCACTTGTTCAAAGTGGAAGCCACATCAGATGTATGGACTTTGCAGAAGATTTTACAACATATGTCAAGGTTGGAGCAACTTTTCCAGTCATGGTGAAGCATCGAATTTTCAAAGTGTCACCATAGGCTGGTCCTCTGATGAAAATTCAATTTTATCACTTTATTAGCATAATCAGCTCCCTCAGCATGAATATGAGCAGGTTTGACATCTCTGTGACCATCGTGTCAGGAGACCCACATCGAAACATCGAGCGAGTCACTTCCTGTCGCCACTAGGGGGCGTTATGAGTATGACTAAATATGAGCATATGGTGAAATGTTGCAATTTATCTTATGCAAGATTTAGTGAGTTTTGGGGTATGGGGAAGCTCCCAAAAAAGAGGTTCTTTTGTCATAGCAACAACAAAAACAACAGGAATAATAATAACAAACAGAGCAGACGCAATAGCGCTCTTGAATTTTCAGTGCTTGGACCCTTAAAAAGGCAAAATGAAAATACCAACAAAGTACACAAATGTAAAATTATTACTGATAGACGTCATAAGAATGTACACATCCATATGTCTATATATCTGCAATGGTTTGTATATGTAGGTCTGCATACCTGGGGCTGATTTCAAAAAGGAGGTTCAACAAACTCCGAGTCAAAAAAATTAACTCGGAGTCAACAAACTCTGAGATCAGAAATTTTGGTTTCAGATCAGCTGTTCTGAGTTGGTTCTGAGTTGGTTCAATCAACTCTTGAGTATGTTGACTCCAAGATACCGTCGCTATAAAAAGCCATCATCAATGGAGCAAAGATACTGTGATTCACCATGGCAACGCCAGTAAACAGAAGAGATCTTCCTGCTCTTCTTCATAAATTTAAAGAGCTTTTTTTTGCAGTCACGTGACTTCCTGCAGCAGCTGACTGAAGAAAAAACAGGTGATGAGGAGAAATTACAGAGTTGAAACGTAATTTAAAGATTTTGTGGCAGGTGAAATCTTGCTAGTTGAAGATGACGTATAAAATACATTTCAGACATATATGAAACGTAACAGGCTTGGTTGGATTCACTTAAAAAATTTGGAGGAACGGCAACAAAATAAAACAAAAAAAAACAAACAAACACCTAATGCTCTTTAAAAATATCATCAGGGTGTCACAAGCAGAATTCATGGCTGGTTTGACCACGTTAAACTATTAAAACATCTATTCAGATCATTAACATACTTTACTGATGCAAAATACAACATTTCATCGTTCAGACGTCTCCAAAATGATCATTAGATGATTAACTTTTGGGTTGAACCGAACCTGTTTCAGCTTCATGAAGGGGAGGGGACAGAAAATAATTCGGGTATGTTGAAGTAAAACTGCTCCCGACCAGGTTTAGTTCAGAGTCTGTTGCCGCGGTAACAGACTCCGAGTATCAGTTACCTACTACTTTGTGAAACCGGCTCAACTGAACCCTCTGAGTTCAGTAACCCCGCTTTGTGAAACGGAAAACTCAGAGTTTCCCTGAGTTCCGGTTCAACATACTCGGAGTTTCCACATAACCCTCTTTGTGCTGCTGTTGATCGATTCATGAAAGACTTCAGAATCCCGGCAGTAGGGAGGTATTTAGGATTTAATAGCACTGAGTGACTGCATCTTTGGAGGACCATATTTACCTTTTTTTTTTTTTTTTTTTTGACATTAATCATATCTGTTTCTCAGTATATAAGTTATTTTTGGCTGCAGAAGTCAGCCAAACCC
>JBAMYA010006139.1:0-18023 GCA_037176975.1 Arrhamphus sclerolepis | reverse complement strand
ATCTGATAAGTAAAAGTCCCATCTAATCCCACCTTGTGATCAATTGTGTTTTGCCTTCAATATGAAAGTTTAACTGAGTTTTAATTTCTTACTTTTTATGATAATTGTGTTGTAATTTTCTTGTTTTGTATTTATTGTTTGTATTGATTGTACTTTTTGTATTTATTGACAAATTTTGTGTAGTTAAGTCATTTAAACCTTGTTTGTATAGTTTTTGTGTGTTTTTAGCAAGACAAATTGAGCATTGTCCAGAGACAAGAAATGAAAAATAGCCTCTTGGCTAATTCTGGCGCATTTACAGAAAAGTTAATTAATGTGCACTGTCCCTACCAAATAAATAAATTAAAAGAAATACTGATTGTAATGAAGTCCTGAGAGTGAAGAATGTGGTATTGTTTTTTGCGTGAATTTATAAATGAAAGTGTACCAGTATAAGAGGGCCATTTAACTAAAGTATATAACGTACAATGGTGAAATAAGGTACAATGGTGAGTGAGGGCTTTGCTACCTGTGATAAATCTCAGAGCTCCATGATAAACCGGGTCCAACAGACGTAGTGAGCTTTCATTTACACAATATGTCTATCCCCATAGTCTAGAGTACTCATGAAAGTGGCAGAAACACAATGTCTTCTGGCATTTTTAGAGAAAAAACAAAAGCTCAGTTTTAACTTAAGTTTTTTTCAGTAGATTTTCAATGTGGGGCATAAAAGTAAGATTTTCATCTATGGTGATGCCAAGATATTTATAAGATGTTACAAAATCAATGGGCACACCCTGTGAGGTAATGATAGCAGGGAGAAATGTGGGCACCTTCTTCCTATTAGAAAATAACATGCCCTTAGTCTTACTTGCTTTCAGTAGCAATCTGAGTCGTAATAGTTGAGAATGAAAGCTGTCAAAAGAGGACTGCAAATGCTCAAAAACAAGGACAACTGATTTTACACAACAATAAATTACTGAATCATCAGCATAAAATTGCACTGTTGCACTTGTAAGACCATGGCCCAAATTGCTAATATAGATGGTAAACAGTATAGGTCCCAAAACTGATCCTTGTGGAACCCCCCCAGAAATGTCCACATAACTTGATATTTGACAACCATATTGTGCACACTGTTTACTGCCAGTCAGATAGTTAAGAAACCAACATATAGCCTGTTCAGTAAACCCTGTGTCCAACATGCTTTGACACAAATGGCATGATCAAGTGTGTCAAAGGCCTTGGACAGATCTATGAAGAGGGCGGCAGAGTAGTCCGTGACATCAAGAGTTTCAGAGATATCGTACAGTTGCCAGCCAGTGGCAGACGTGAGGAGGCCAGACTTTGCCTCCAGTACTAACTTTAGGAAAAAATTGATGTATATTAACTGATTAAATGAAGTTTATACTGTCTACATGGACATGAAGTCAGTTTTAAAATAGCTCTTTTTGTCAATTTTCAAATAATCTAAGTTTTTTCTGATCTGGGGCTATGAGTTCATGACAAAGAAAAGGTCAAACATTAAATAAAGACTTCTGGAAATATCTATGCTTCATTATATCCTAGCTGGGGTTTGCAACACCTCTGCATGCATTATTATCATCATTATTATTATTATTATTATGCTTATTAGAAGAAGAACCAAGACTTTGCTCTACTTTCACATTGTGTACTTTATGTTCTGTATCTTGTTCAAGTCCAGTAAAACTGTTTTGCTCTGGTTTAAACTGAGGCAAAAGTCATTTTCATCTCTTTGACCATAGTCTTTTTGCCAGCAGCAGTCACTACCCATGACTGATTGTGAAACATACAACAATTATAGACGGAAGGATTTAATCTGTTAGAAAAACAAAGGCCCTTTAAGAATCTTACATATCATACCTCAATCGTCAATACCAAAGTTAATCAGACATAAATCATGTTCTTTTCAAGAGTGGTTAAAAACACATTCCTTAAATTAACAAAATTTAAAGCAGATGCTTTTGATGGCCAGATAATAAGACACTGTTAAGAAAAATATGGAATTTTTTGAGAGCAAATAAAGACTCACTACTTTGCCAGAATTCCCATCAACCAGCTGTATACAGCCATGATAAAACAGCTGCAAAAACAGAAATACGTGGAAAAGAAACTGGAGCAATGCATTTGTTTTCCCAAAGCATGGAACAAAAGGCCAGGGCATTTTTATTTTGCTTGATATTTATTTAAGTTTTAGATACCTCCATAGATGAGAGACTTCACATGTGCTGCATATAGTTTTCTGAGTACTGAAGTAAAAATGTAACCATTTTCTAGACAATGGCTTTCACATAAAAGTTATGACTTTGAAGGGAAATCCCAGTGATCACAGCCCCTGAGCTGGAAGAAAAAAAAATCACTCAAAGGAGACAGAATCATTTTTACCCATTTAGAATTCATGAATGTTCAACATCAACAATCATTCTCACATTTTAAATCCTTTTTCAATATGGGCTTGTAAATCCCGACATCGTGATCCCCTCTTCTCTTCTTGACACAAACCAATATCGACTGTGTGCTATTGACCCTGACTGGTCCCAAATCTGAGCAGGAGACAGACTTGTGCTCCTGCCAAAACAATTAAAACCCAAATGGTTTGTCTTTTCAGAGACGGGTAATTATACAAGCATCAGGAAAAGGAAAATCATTACAAAGATGCTGTAAAACCTACAAAGAAATCTGCCTAAATCACCCACCAACATGCTTCCAAAGAGCTCAGAATATTTCCTGTGAAAAAAACCCTCCAGCGTTTGGTTCAGAAGCATGTAGACCACACGTCAAAGTCACGAGAGCCTGCAAAGACCGTCTGATACTTCTAAGTAGAACATTTCTGAGAACATTTCAATGGAATGGGACGGCCTGTTTGATTTGACATCAAAAAGTGGAACAACTGAGGTGGACAGCAGCTGCTTTATGGTGTTTATGGTTTTTGTCAAAACACATGATTTTTATAGAACATTTTTGTGACAAAATTTGTGATTTTTAAGATAAAATATAAAGATAAATTATAGAAAAAAATGAGATAAAATTTGCGATTTTAGGAATCATAATTTTATGTCAAAATGTTGGAAAAAGTAGACGCTTTCCAATAAAAAAAAAAGTCAAAATTTTGTGACTTTTTTTTAATCAAAATCTTGGTTGTTTAAAAGATAAGCCTCAATCTTGCAAAAAAAAAAAATGCAATTTTACAACAAAATGGGATTTTTTTTTTCTTTTTTTTGTTTTCCGATTTTAGTATAAAAGTTTCAATTTTATTATAAGGGTTGCAATTTTTGTGAATTTTAAGGTTTTCTTTTAAATTTAAATTTGAGTTTATGAGAACAAAATTGTGATATTGCTAAAAAAAAAGGCTTAGTTTTATGTTAAAAGTTGCAAATTTTGTGAAATTTAAGTTTTGTTTTTTTTAATTTGTAAGTTTATGAGATAAAAAGTGTAATATTACTAAAAAAAAACAAAAAAAAAAAACAACAACTCAATTTTGTGATAAAAGTTGCAACAATTAACTTTAGTCCCTGTACTCAGGTACTAGGTACTAGTATAATCTGAGAACATCGCTGGTTGAGAAAGTGAAGAATAGAGGGCCCTTTAACAGTAACCATGGTGATGATGTGGCCTAGGATGAAACAGAGTTTGGCACCCCTGATGCAGACCAGTCCACATCCTGTGTTTGATACCTGACACCCAGAATCTCAACTGCAGCTTCAACTTTGGACTGTTTGGACCATGATATGAGACGTGAGACTGTGTACTAACAAACTTTCCTTGAATGCTTCAGTCAACCTGAGATCTCAGACACGGCCTCGTGAGCAGTGAGCAAGGTTCTCCAGAGCAACACCTCATTGTGTATTGATCTGCGTTGTCCCGTGAGAGGCCCGTGGTGGCTCGGAGCTCATTAATCAAGCTGACACTCAGCATGACACAAGGGACTGAGGCGGCAGCATCGCTGCACTCAGGAGCCACAGTGAACACCTTTTGTTCTCCTGTCCCTTGTTCTCCATTCTCAAAAAGTCCAGGAAATGCAGAGGGTATTAGTGGGCGATGCTAGCAAAGACTGCAAATCCCCATCTGTCACTTCACTGTGGCTCGATACCGAACAACATGATTATTAATCTCACACAACTCTGATAAAGAGATGCTAATGTTTGTTAGAGGATTAGCAACATATTTTTTTAAGGTTTAAGTCATCTGCTCTCCACTTACCAATCAATATATAGTAATAAAAATGTTTGATGATATTATATCTTTTGCTGATTTCAGAAATAGAAAAATAGATCTTAAAATTGCTGAAATTAAGCAAGTTGTCAGTTACAATTCTGCACATCATGATTGATGTCCAGCATCAATATTAAACGTCCACAGTTGGTGGAATCAGTTAAAAGTATCCATTACCACAGCATTTCTCTAACAATGACTATTTGTCCTTAATCATATTCCCTTTTTTCTTGTATCTTAAAGTGGATAGTGGTTAATGGATAGAAATTTTACTTTAAAACAGCAGATTCAAAATCAATGCAATGGTCCACAGACTTTTAAAGAGAGAATGGAGAGTAACTCAATCCCAGTTAAAGCCCCAGACACCTGCTGTTGTAGTGTGCTGCAAATCATTTCTGAAACTGTTATTTGCAAACACTGGAACAACTGAAAAGACTTTTAGGTCTTGCTCTGTTCTGATAAAAATCCTGATTTTATACGAATAGCTTCATCCCACAGAACCGCCTTTTATTTTTAACTAGTTAACAAGTTAAAGTCAACAGCTGTGATAACACTGCAGACGTGGTAGCAGCTCACGTATGCTGCTGCTGCTTCTGTTGCTGCAGCACTGAAGCAGAGGTGTTTCCATTGCAAGAAACCTCGTTTTTGCAGCTTCAGGTCTATCTATCCGGAAAGTTGCTCAATTTGTCATGAGTCAGCTTTTGAAAAATAATGACTGAGGGATTTGAAACATAAGAGTAAAGGCTGGAGAAGTTTTGTTTCATTAGCAAGAGTTGTGGGGCGAGCATCTTTTTGTTTTACAGGTGGATGCTCCTGCAGCAGATGTGAGAGTGAATGTGTCGCCAACCAGCCCTCTTGGCAGTCTGATCTATTGGTCTTTATTTGGACATGAGACTGATTGAGCAGACTCAAACCACCAACATTGAAGCACAAAATCCAAAGACACGAGACAGTGATGGATGCGCTGTGTGTTGAATGATGGTGAATGTGGAGTTTGTGTAGTGTGGTGTGGTGTATGGAAATGAATGTGTGGTGGTTTGTGTTGTGTTCTGTGACACGTCTTCTTGGGTTTATAGAAACGGCTGCATGTGTTTTCTAACCTGAAAAATCAGAACCGCGTCTGCACAGATGTGGGGTCTGAAAACAAGCCAAAGGGCGTCCTCATCCCGGAGGACCAACTGCTGCTTCTCAAACTGCCTCAGCATGCAGTTGGTTGAATCTACAACCAATCAAAGCAACGAACAAGGTGATGTATTTAAAGCGATGCAAATGAGTCAACAGGAGAAAGCTGCAGAGAAGAGTTTGATGGAGACGCCAACATAATGAGAATGACTGTTCCAGTCCGTTGCTGTTTTTGGAGCAGAATTGAGAATAATGAGAGCGCTCAAACTCTCAACCAATATCTTAGAAAAAACATAACCATGCGTTTTGTCCAACGTGGCCTCATCCACTAAAATCCCTAAGGGATTGTCAAAGAGGTCTTTAATTAACTGTCCATGCCATCCAGACTACAACGCTGCCGCTCTGTCATCGCCCTTAAGCCCTCCTAGTTCCTCTCCAGAGGGACAGGCTCATCTGATTGGCTTCCCAAGACGTTTGGGCATAATTATGAGCTTCAGCAGAGGGTAACTAGATGGACCTGCTGAGCAAATTCAAATTTGCTGGTGATATGTCTAGTGTCTAGATTTCTAGGCGATACGTTGTCTGTATCAGACAACATCTCAAAGGGAAAACCTTGCATCTTTCAACAAGACAATGCTAAATTACATGCTGCATCCTTTACAAAAGTATGGTCTCATAATAGACAGGTCCAGATGATGAACTATCCTGCCAATAATCCAGATCTTTCACCAGCGGAAAAATATATCTGGTCTATAAAGAAGACCCAGTAACATTGAGCAACTACAGTTCTATAAAACAAAAATAGGACAACATTCACTTCCCAAAACCAGTAACTGGTCTTTTCAGGTCCCATATGGAAAACAAAACCTGTCTCAGTGAGTTTTAAGAAATGTTGTTTCCATCAAACTCAAAATTATGCTCTTTTTTTACAACTCATTTGGAGCCAAGGTTGTATATGTGAACTATATTATACTCCAACAGTATTGCTGCTTTACCCATTTCTTATTTATTTTATGTGGTTTACAGAAATGAACAGGAAGAAACATGAGGGAGGATGATGAATTATTTCCCTAAAAGATGGAGACAGCTACGGTTGCTAAGAAACCATTATAGCTTTCTTTCCACCAACTCATCTGCAATTATTCTAGCGGTCCACACACACACACACACACACAAAATATTGTGCATATAATAGCTCTTTTTAAACTCATCTCACAATGTGCCACCCTCATTTTTTTTAACCTCTTCTTGATGGCAACTTCCCTTTCATGATGCTCTTTTTCTAATTGTCTTTTTTTTTTTAGTCTCCATCATCTTTTCTGCTTCTGTGACGAATCTGGTTATTAAAAACTATTTATACTGTAAACAGAAGTGACTTTACTCTTAAAGTGTCACTAGCAGGCAGGCATGTTGTTTGCTGTCACCACCGGAGGCAGTTGGAGAGGGAAGTCTGGAAAGCAGCCACTTAAAGTCTTACAGCTATGAAGCCTGAGAGGAAACAGTAAAGTGAAGACAAGAACACTGCTGCTACTGGTCCCTGCAGCATCTGGGGTCACAGCAGTGAGAGGTGAAGATAAGAAAACAGGCCTCAAGACTTTGTCACTTGTCACAAACTTTATGCACATGCTAACGAATAAATTATTAAAAGGCGCCACGTTCTTCTGGAGATTTTATTCCCAATCACACAGGTCGGTAATAGCTGATGTGTAAATAAAGAGAGGCAACGTAAGATAGATAGATGTGAACTGCAAAGGCATGGGTCTTCATTGCAAATGGGCCAACAAACTGTTGAACCATACCTAAATAATTAGTGACGGAAAATTCACTGGGAAAGGCGTTGAGTTTCATGCTGCGCTAATTATGCTCATCCTGCTGGTATAATTACTTTTAATACCTCTTTGTTTAAAGAAATCAGAGGTATCCAAGCCTTTGTTAACGCAGTACTACAATAGAACGTCTCGTTGTGATCTCCTGAGAGAAAAGTCATTATGAAGAACCAACATCCTGCATGTTTATTTGTACTGATCTGCAGCACAATGGGCTCCTGCAATGCAGACACCATGCAGAGAAATGAGAATGCAAGACTAAAATAGACTGTTTTGTGCTTATTAATGCCTTGTCATGTGTCTTGGAGAATCAGACGAAATCAAACGAAGAAATAAGAAAAGAAAACGGGAAATGTATACATTTAATCCATCACCAGGCACTGGGAAGTTTGTTGTTGTTCTGGTTGAACGAGTGATGAGATGCATCAAAGTCACTGCATCACAAATAAATACAGCTTGGTCGGTGGGCAAGCTACCGGTGGCCACCCTCGATCCCAGAATTGATCTGTAACCTTTATACTGCTGACAACAGAGAGAGCAAATATAGTCAAAGGCAAAGTCAATTATGCAAAAGTGGTTGAGATGGATAAAAGGAGACCTGTACTGGTTAAACCTGCTCTCTTCTCCCTACAACAGTTTTACAGTATGTTGGTTATGTTAATTTTGTTGTTTTAAGGCCTAAATCCTGTTTTTTTTTTAACCACACAACTACTAAAAAGGTGTATTTCCACTTGCACTGGTTGTGGCGTAAAACTAGTAGGCTGGAATTTTAACAGTGACGACCTCCTCCTCAGTCATTTCGGCCTTTGTGCCTCCACTTACAGTAGCAGGGCAGGTTATATGTAAAATACCATTCCAAACCACATGGTGGTGGTAGCGCACAGCTTTCACTTTTTACAACCACCAAATAAGAAAGGAAGAAGATCCTGGCAAAATGAAGAAATAAAAGATTAAAAAAAAACTTAATGATGTGAAAAATATTGGATTGGCTAAATATGATTGTAGCGTTTCTGTTTGTATAATGATAATGTTGCCGCTGGATGCGAAAAGATGACAAAGCAGATGTTAGGTGTCTGAATGACGTCATCTCCTGCCCACAGCGTACCCAATCAGAGAATCAACATCAACACACGCTAATGAATACATTAATTAAAACCGCCACCTTCATATCCTAACGTAGGAACATTTTTCAGCCTGTAGAGGTTCCTGGAAATCCTTTTTAGCGGGGCCATTATTGGTAATGGAGACACGCATTAATGATCTGGCCCTGAAAACTACCTGGAACAACCACTAGTGGAAACACAACTAAAATGAAAGCATGTCCCCTTTAAAGGAACCAAGCTGTGTTTGGTAGAAGATATGATTTTCCCTTTGGTAATACACAACGTAACCTGTGGTAACATCTGCAATAACAGCTTAGGGGAAAAAAAAATTATATTAGTTGAGGATCTCTTATTCATTATGACTGACAGCACCAAGATTGATTAAGTTGCTCAAGGAAATTCTCAACCTTTCTGCAATATGACAGTGTCTCTGAACCGCTGGTTGTCAATTAAGCTCACCGTTTTGGACAGCAGCATCCTCGCTGGGTGATTTTTGTGAAGACGCAGCATATTATTTTAAGGGTTACAAGCAGCAAAGTTTTTGCTTAACCAGAGCTCCTCAGGAGGCCTTTTCTCTCCAAACAAACGAGGGAGCTTCCCACAGCAAGTTTGCAGAGCCCTAATGAATAATGCGAATTTATTAGGCCTATGCGTCACACCACCTTTCCTCAGAATACTAATCATCCTGACAGTGAAATATTAGAACCCTGTGTACCTCTTGTAAAGCCTTATCTTAAACCTTGTCACACTGTGGGGCTGTAAACATGATGTAGCTATTTATGCTAATTTCACGTTCCATCAGCTTAAAAAAAATATGCCACTCTGATGTCAACGGACCTGCAGGCCTGGCATCCCCGGTGCATTATAGTGCACAAGTTGACTTGCCCTTATCAGTCCAGCACAAACAGTTCAGTTCAGTAAACATGTTTACAAACCTAAGATCTCTGAAGAAATCTGAGGAAATGTGCTTCTGTGATTTCCCTCAATGGGTAAACATGTTTTTTTTCTCACCTGGGATACTTACCCTCATTTTTCTGCTATTTAGACGAGCACAGGTCATTTTTCAATGAGTGAGGATCACACCGCTGACCCGCTATCACCCCGTTCTTGCCTGGAAGCATGGCTCCAGTGTCACAGCAACAGATGTCAGATTGTGTTGGCATCATAGTTAGAGCAGAAGAAAAGCTCACTAGGTCCTCTGGAAAACTGGGAGCGCCACACTTGACCTTGTCCATTTCAATTACAGCCACCCTGTAACCACCATCACGCAGAGAGTCTATTGTCCTTGGTTTGATAGGCCCATCATGTACACTGAGTAAACCTGCAGGTGCACTACAGGGAGGGCAGGCCTGTGGGCTGCAAACAGTCAACACACATCGAGGTGATCCATTACGAGTTGGTGCTTTTTTATATGTCCAATGTCAAGAAGAAGTATGCAACGTCTTGACATTAACTTTTAAAATTCATTTTCTATAAAATGTGATCTGATCTACATCCACATCACGATTACAAAAAAAAGGCAAACAAAGTGTGGTTAAGTTGATGACTCTAAAGCTGGACTTATGCTTCAACGCACAGAACTGCATGTCTGGCGCTGTCTGTATTGCGCTGTGATTACACCACCAACCACTAGGTGGCAGTGTGGGTTAATTTTCTGCAGCACTGTAGCTCACAGTGCCATATTTCCTTTTGTTTACTTCCTGTATGTAGCTCAGAGATAAATACGTAGCAAATAAAGCATATTTTTTATGTGACTTGGAGCTAATGAATATCAATTATCAGGCGTTTTTACAGACATTGCAGCAAACTATTGTTCTGCTCGACTTGAAAAAGATGTTTCTGCGAGAATCACCAAGGATCTGCTACATGTTTGTTCTGGTTTTGCCCTGAGTTATGTTTTTATTGCAGAAAATATTGACAGGAATTTTTTGTTACTAATTTGGAAATACATGTTATTTGATGACTATCAACAAATGAATATTGTCAACAGATATATAATCTACCTTATTATTTTATGGTCAGGGTTTCATATCCATAAATGCATGTAGGAAGACAACCTTTCTTGAATTTATTCATGAATTCAGGCCGTTCATTTACTCAATTAAAGACTCTCAGAACCCCCACCCCCCATAAACAAATAAATAAAATAATGCTGCTAATGATAATGATAATAACAATAATAATAATAATAAATAAATACATAAATAAAAAGATCTGTTTTCTTTTTCTGACCCCAATCTGTGGTGGATTTACGTGAATGTTTCAGGTCATAGTCCTGCTGTGTCATTCAACCACCACCTTTGATGGTGGTGAATTTTGTCCTTTTTTTCTGTCATTCAATGTAATTCAAAAGTGCCTTAATAATCCCCAGAGCAAAATTCAGTGTACACACATGGAGTATTTCTCTACTTTTTTATTCATCACTCCATAGAGCATTTTTCCAGTAGCAGTATGGGCTGCCAAGGTGCTCTTTGGCAAACTTAACATCTGGATATTCTGCCATTGATGCAGATGTTTGCTACTTGTGGGTTCTTCTTTACATATCTGTTTGGACTTCATCTATTCTTTTGAGTATCTTTTCTGTGTGTCCATAGCATCAGTTTTAAACTCTCCATTTATTGACAGTTCCTATAATTGCAGAATGATGAATGAGGTCACTTACTCTTTCCAACCTTATGCAGAACGTCTACTCCAGATCGTATGTCCTCTGAGATCTTTTTATGAGGCTTCGAATTTGAAATGTTTGAGTCTTTTATCGACTAAAGTGGAACTCTAAATCACACCTTCAAACCTATTTCATTAACTGGACTCCTGGCATGAAAACGGACATAGTAATCAGTCTATGGGTGCACCTGCTTTTTTCAACCAGAACTGTGAATGTCTAATGAATGTGATCAATAAAAAAACGCAAGAAATTATAAATGTTTATCGTAAAATTTATCATAATATTTATTGGTTCACGTTTTGCCTTTAGGGGTCTGTTTCCATCTTGCCCTGTCTTGGATATTTTAGCAAAGTGGTGCACTGAGGTTAGATTTGAAGCAAGGTCATTTGACAAGTGCTTGTTTTCAGTTTAATTTATCCCAAACCCAAAAAGCTTTTGCTTACAATGGTTATTTTGTGAACAAAAACAGGCTAAATAAATCAATAAAATAAAATGTTGAGGCCTGATAAAACAAATAGTGGAAACATTTTCATGTAATAATATGCCATCATAATTGTAAATAAATAAGTAAATAAATAAAGGGCAAACACATGGGAGAAAAGCTATGCGGTTCATTTAACTCCGGTTGACTTTGAAGCTGACATGCAGCGAGCTCTACAAACGGAGCATCCTGACGCCCTGGGGATTTCAGACGCTGACCATGTAATCGCAACAGTCACAGTTTGAGCCTGTCAGGTGACCTTTGCTGCATGTCGTCCCTTCTATCCCTCAATTTACTGTCGGACTTTAACGTCAGCACTTCACTGGCTCCCATTAAAAAAGAAAAAAAAAAGTCAGTGTTCACAGCGACATGCAAAAAACATATAGACCAGAAGCTTTAGGGGAACCAGTGGATGCTGGAGAAGATCTGTGGTTACATAACTGTCAGGCCTGGAATCAGAGGATGCAGCAGGCCGGACAAATCAGCAGCGATGACGGACAAAAGCTCCAAGCTCGGGCAGTGTGCTGAGAGACGGCGTAAATAGTTTTACCGTGGTTCGAGGAGCTCATTCCACATGTGGGAGGAACTGGAGCTCTGAGAAGCACAACTGTGTGATCTCTTTTACATCAGTCATCGTCGGTTGGGCAGATATTAAAGTAACTATATTACTTTTTCTTATGAGTAGTAGAAAGATCCTCAGTCCATGAGTCAGTCCTACTCTACATTTAAGGCTTAAGACCTTTCCTTTTAAATAAAGCCTTTATCTCCATAGTGTCTTATACCATCTCCTAGTTATGCTGCTATAGGCCAAGGCAAATTTTACAATATCACATCTTTTTTTATAAAAAAAAAGGAATATGTTCATAATCGCTCGGTTTTCACAAAAATTGTGACCTTTACCACAAAACTGAGACGTTTCTACTAAACTCTATTTTTTTTATTTTGTATAATCCAAAAAGGGTTCCCTTTTTTTGTAAGGAAAAACAGTTATTTTTGTAAAAGTTTTGCAAGATAGAGAATTTTTTCCAGCATCCAAAACTTATTGTCCAGTCACAAGAGTCATAAAACCTTTTAACTTATAATTACAAGTTTTGTTGGAAAATAAAAACATTTCTGCAACATTTGCAATAGCCAAAAAAAATAGCAAATTTTGTATCATTTTTAATTTTTATCCTAAAATCACAGCTGCTCGCTCCAGTTTTTGATGTCAGTACCGAATCAAACGTGCATTTGCTTTGACATTTCCTCACAGATGTTCTAGTTATAATTATATGACTGTCTTTGCACGTGCTTGTGGGTCAGATAAAATGAAGTGGTGGCCAAATGTGGCCCCTGGAGTTTGACACATTTGCCATATGTAACAGTTACATTATCCTATAACTGCTGCCGTGCTACTAAAGACCACCTATTGAGCTTTCGGGTGATATTTAGAATTTAGTTTTGGTTCAAGAAAAAAAAAAGGATGACAAGGAAAAATATATTTATCTTAATTGAAAATTTCACAGTGCCAAAGATCTTGCTCTTGTAGGACAGAAAATTATCGAGTTTGCAGCACAGGAAGTGTGACCCTCTTCTTTTCATGGTGGTGTGTCAGCAGTTGAGAATTTGTTTGTCACAGCAGGAGAAAATGGATGTGGCATAAGAGCTTGTGAAAAGTGCTAATTGTGTGAATCTCATGCTCTAAGTCTTGTGCTAACGTGAGAGTTAGATTATGTAGCAGTGTTCTCTCTCTTTCTGAGAGCTCTTCTGCTCAGTGAAGTGTAGCGGCACATCTGCAATAGCAAAAAAGTATGTAAAAGTACCCGTTGGAATCAGTGGGTTTGCTGTATCACTCTGGCATGAAATGTAATCTGATCTGATCATCTAAGTCACAGTTATAGACAAACACAATGCGCTTAAGCTGATAACATAGTTTTTCTCTTCTATTAAACATTCACAGTGCAGGTGATCCCTCACAGTCAGTTGTCAGCTGTCAAACCACCTTTTTCAGCAATGACTTAAATTTGCCTGTTTGGTGTAGACAGCTCTCTTGAGGACATACTTCAGCAATGTTGTAGGATCAAATCCTGGGCTCTGATTGGACCACTCCAAAAGATGGATTTTTGAGTGTTGGAGTCCATGTCAAGTTCAAGTCATTAAAGAAAAAGTGGACTTGAATCCACATCAAGTCCACGATTGAGCCACATCGAGTCCAAACTGAGCACAAATGAAACAGCTGTCAGCTTTTTTAAAACCATGCACATATCAAAAACATATTCTAAGAATCTCTAAGCATCTCTGGTTACCTGGTGGCTAAAGTGACTTTTTAGTTAGACCAGTAAAACCTCTATTAACTTACCGATGAACAAAAGCTAACTGCACAACTTGATGGTGACGAATGCCAACTGATGAAATGTTGCTGCTAACGTTATGGAGCTCAGTTTGAACATCCATAAGTGATACCTACAGCTGCACTTCTGCAGCAGGCCAGCGGCCTGTGAAAGCGGCCAATGAAAGTTAATTTTAACTCTTGTTGTTGGTCAGCAGGCCCTTCCTTCACAGCCACACAGAGTCTGCTTCATCCCAGCGCTCACTCGTCTAAGCGAATACTTGCTGGATGATGACTGAAGTTACGAATGGAAGAATAGTTCACTTTAGCCACAGACTAAACTGTAGGCTGATGGACGCCATAAGACTTTAAGAATACTCTGTATCCATTTCCAGTCTCATACAATTCAGCTACTCTTGATTTTGTCTTCAGAGATCTCCTTTTAGCAAATTATGGTTTATATTAGAAAAAGCTTCTACTTAAAATGTTTGTCTTTTTTCAACATAGCTCTAAACCACATCTCCAAATTCATTACATTAATTGGACTCCAGGGGTGCAAACTACTGACTCTATTCAGCTTTTATCAAATTATTCTGGCTTCACTTACTTTTTTCCTCCAGCGCTGTTAATGTTTAATGTGTTTGTTCCATAAAGACTCAGTAAATATAAATTTTTTGGTGTGTTATCATGTAGTCTTTTTGTTTACTGTGACTAGATGATCACATTTTATGGCAAATTAATGCAGAAATACAGTTAATTACAAGCAGCTCACATCATTTTTTTTCTCATCTGTGTGCGAAAGTATAAAAATTAGTTATAAATGTTAGCAGCAGGGCACTTTTGTACATGTCTGACACTGTCATGTAACCCAAGGTGATGAAAGTGTGTAGTGATGCTAACTGGAGAACATTTGACTCATTTAATATAGGCTTCCATTAATGTTGAAAACCCTCTGAGCTGACTGGTTAGACTTAACAAAAGCCATCTTAACTTTACTTACTGATGCTGACGTTTTTGACAGCTCTTGCCAAATAAAATAGGAGCTGACTGTTTATTTGCTAAATGCAGGATTGGTCACATTTAGTAAGCCTATGGAGAGAATGTGTCATTGAAGTGAGTCTTGAGAAAGTCCTTGGCCTTGGAGGAGGAATTTTAATTAAGATTTATCTAAAACAAAAAAAAAGGTCATCACTTTCTCTCATCTAATCACATGCCTTTCAGACTATTTAAAAAGGTGAAAATATTTCTGCCATTCTGACAAACTCACGTTTTCAAATCTGCATTTCAATTAAAACGTCTGTGGTTCAGCGGGCAAATGCATGTAATTAATTAGCCCTCAGCAAATAAAAAAATGCAATATTTAATAAGTAACTCATAATTAACTGTAGAGATCAAATACCTCAGTGCCACCATCTTTATCTCGGTGGGTCCAGTGGGGAGATAACATGGATTGTGATTCTTGTGTCTGGGATTTCCAGAAGTATCAAAAGATCATTTAAAATAGTTTCAACCTAATTCCGTTGAAGTGCTTAAACCTTTATGCATCCAGGGAAAGTCTTGTGGGCAGACATATTCTTTTTCATGAGCTGCCTTCTTTATATTCGTGTGGTTTATATTCAAATATCTCTCATAACAGGGAGCTGCTAGAGGAATTTAGTGTTGGCCATTGGGTAATGTTGGCTCACAGGCACCGTGAAAATAGATGTCACAGGAAAGGAAATCATCAATTATTTAAACAGACAGATTTTTCTGTCTTTCAAAATACTGCTGACTGTTAAACTCAAAAATGAACACAACTCCCAATTCCCAGGGACAAGGATCAGTAAAGAATACGTCTATGGTTTAGAGCTCATCTTTCTTTATCAGACTAGAAGCAACTGAGCCTCTTTGTCCCAGAGATGAGAGGCATTTTGATGTGAGAGTCAAAGTGTAATCATATCTGTTATCAGGCTGCGTTGAGCTTTCAGCAGCGTGAGACAAGAGTCGACTCAATCTGCCTCATCAAAGTGCTTTGTGTGTATTGTTGAGAGTCAAGATAAAAGGCTGAAGTCTTTCCTGGATACATATGACTCAGCTGACATAAGAGAGACATTGTAGATAAGCCCAACATTTCTGCAAAAAAAGTGGGGGCAGTTTGTCTGCATTTATGCTATTTTAAAAATATTCTACTCCATCTGGTGTGTATGGAGAGCTCTTTACATAGATCTCACATTTGGCAAATCAAATGTCCCCTTTCTGTTCAAGTTTCATGGAGCACTATCTGATATGATTTATTGTAATAAATCTCAGGCTGCTTCATCATCCTCTCTGCAATGTCATCATTCAGAGCCAGATACATGCAGATTGCAGAGGGGTATAAAACACAATTACAATGGATTTCCAACCATGGTCATGTATAGAGCTTCTGCATTAAACATACAATTACACAGTCGTACTTTGATGCAAAGGTGTCGTGCGCTGAAAACCATGCAATGCATTTCAAACCAATTCCAGCTGACTCTCGAGAGGGCCAGCAGGGAATGATGCATGCAGAGTTGCAGAGAGAAGAAAGAAAAGAACAAAGAACACAAAGAATTCAAGGAGTCAGGCACTCTATTACAGTCTCCAATGACAGCAACTCAGCTCACAGGGAAGGAATAAAAAGGTGGTTAGATGCAGCTGTCTGTCACTTTGTTGCTGCAGTGAGAGAGCTCATCCTTTACAGACGTGGATGGAGGCACAGAACAACTTTGTGCAGCCAAGTAGAATTCAATTGTGGTCCAACTGAAACTCATTGTCATAAGTTCCTCCGCCTCAGAGCTCGACAGCCTCTCATCTCCCCTCGGTGGGCAGACACAATTTTCAATTATGCACACTGGGGAAAAGAATTAGAGGTCTAATCCCACCCTAATCCCCAAACAAACAGATCTATGGCCTCCATTTCAAGTGAAACCACCCTGGCTCCCCCTTCTACCTCCACCACTGTGTGCTCCTGTTAAATCTGCCCCCCACCTCTGCAGCCCGATTAGGGATGGAAGTTCTTTACTTCTGCAAACATTAGCCATGTTATGATGGTACTTAAACTCAGTTCAAACTTCCACTTATGACTAATGTTAGTTTTCTGCAGCATTGAAAATGAAAAAGCTGAGAATGTACTTGATACTGAAGCTCACCCACTTACAGTTAGTAATTCAGTACCCAGGGAGGTCCAATTCAATTTTTTTACTTTCTCTAGAGAAGATAGGAGTTTATCTTCACAGGCACTATCAGCTTCTATTTCATTGTTGATCATATCAGAATATTCCAGCAACAAAATGTATATTTTCATTCTCTCCCATTGAACTGTTTCCCATTCAGGTGGGTATCTGTAACACATAAACGTAGACACCATGTGCAGTTACAGTGAACAGGTGTGGAGCCTAAACAAAACGCCAGAACTGTAACATTTGTGATGGTGACTGTCAATGATGGTAAAACTAGAAGCAAACTTGAGTTAAAGGGCTTTTCTGTTTAGGAAGTACATTTTATTCAAAAAGGGTGAGCTCCAATAATGAGATTCATAAAACAGCCACTGGGTGGAGCCAAAGAGCACCTAAAGCTCACCTTTGCTTAGGCAAAGGTCTTCCTCCTCACTCACAACTGTTTCTGCTTGAACGTGGGTCAGAACGTTTTATATTTAGAGGAAACTGGAAACTATTATTATATCTAACTTGTAAACAATGAATAACAAAGAATAAATTGAAATAAAATGAAGAATAGATATGCCAATTACATTTCCTGCAGTCTGCATCGCATCCATCCAGAGAAGTTCACATTGGGCTACACCGTAGCCTGTGCTGTATTGGTCACATCTACGTCCTACCTACGGCATAGCTTTGACGCAAAAGTATAAATCAGCCTTAAGTTTTGACACTTTTGGAGGCAAAGGCTAGGCCTATATATAATTGGTCATTTGATAATTAGACCACACATACCCTGAGCTTTCTGCAAGTACCTGTCTGGAAGTGGCTGCTGTTGGTAATGTTGGTGAATCAGGTTTGTTATTATACTGAAAAATTTCTGAACATGTGGACTAGACTGTGCATTGCTAGCGGAAAATGTGTTTCTTGATAACAATTGTATATTATTTAATATTATATTAATATATATTGGTTAAAATTAGGGATGAGCGAGTACAGCATTATCTGTATCTGTATCTGTTAACCATATGAATGATCTGTATCTATATCTTTAGTCGGAGTGGGCAGGGCCTATGTCATTTTAATCATGCAATTGATATGGGTTGATCAGAAATTGTTATATTTATTGCTGATTAGAAAACTATTTA
>JBAMYA010006078.1:0-18027 GCA_037176975.1 Arrhamphus sclerolepis | reverse complement strand
AATGGGTTGATCCTTGTCTGTCCTCGCATGTGATTGGCCATATGATGTGCCCATCAAAATAAAGTCCTGCCCCCTGCGTGGTTTCTCAGCAAAAACTGAGCAGGAGCTGCTTTTGCCTGAAGATTCGGCTCTCCCTGACGGTGAGTCGGCTCTTCTCGTTCACGACAAAGAATGGCTCTTTGAGCCGGCTCGTTCACGAACGATACATCACTATTCTGTTGCGGTAGCCATGTTTGCCCCGATGGGGTTGTATTCCTGCTGCTGGAGACTGTATGAAGGGAAGTTCATGATTAAACGGAGGTGAGTTTCCATACTCCAAAGCTATTTTGACTCTTACCGTCCCATAGGACAGGTTTGAAGCCCTCACAGCTCACACATTACACTGCTGCCTGCACTGGACTTGCCACGCACATTGCATGTCTTGCGTAAGCTACACAACGTGTGATGACGTCATTCTCACCCACTGGAATAGTTTACAAATTTGGCAAACAATTCCAAGGAATTGAAACACTGGTAACCGGTTCTCAACAAGAACGGGTTCTCGATTCCCATCTCTACCTAGCATGTTTTAAAAGTTGAATTTTGCAGTAGAAAAGGCCATTATAATGTTATACACAATGGAATGTTTACATATACAGTATTTTCTTTTACTCTGTTTATAGTGTATATGCAATATATACTTTAATCATTGACTGTATAAACTACTGACGAAGCATCAACTTATGTAAACCACAGATTTAACAGAGGGCCTTTGAAGCCCATTTTTCCTCTAAGAAGCCAAGAAGCGGGACAAACATGTCAAAAGCTAACATCAGAGCCAATGGCTAGCTCTCAATCAAGCACAGCAAATGAAGTCCAGGCATCTGATTGGTCAGCTCTACAGCTAAATATACATTTATCTGATGTCCTACAAAAAAATTCACCCCTTGTACAGTTATATAAAATCTAACTATAGAGACCAAAACCGATTTTTATCGCAGCCTGTAAATATGTTTAACTCTGCTTCAAAGTTGGCCATTTTAACACGGTAGTCAATGGGAATTTGCTCTGTTTTGGAGCCTGTACCTAGTGGTCAGTCAAGGAACTGCAACATGACATACTTCCTGGATGAGATTCAACCCAGAAATGACATGGTTGCCACTTGTTTTCAGTTCTATTCATAGAGCCCCAGGACCCATTTCGTCTCTCCCTGTGTCTCACATATTAATCCTCTCCCACAAGCAATGCTAGCAGTGACATATGCAGATGTCAGGCTAATGCTAAGCTATGTGATGAGAGCCAAGTTTGTAAAACTAAAAACAGTGATGCAATTATTTGTTGACATTTTAAGTGTCAGATGAGCAGCAGAAAAAAATAGATTGTGGAAAACACTGCCATAAAGAGTGAAACAAAGCGTAGTGTTAAACAATACACCGTTACACTGGAGCCTTCAGAGCCTCACTGAGCGCTTTCATCCATGCAGCACCTTAAGACTGAAAGACTTAGAAGCAGAATAATACTGAAGCAGCTGCTCGTCATGCTGCACAAGACACATACACATAAGCGCAAGTTAATATCTTCAGCATCCGGCATGCAGAATGGTGTTTAATGTGTTTTTAAAGCTAAGATTTCCCCTGTTCATTTGTCACATTGCATATGTGTGTATCATTCTCAGCACGATAAAAATTGCTTGAATGATCGATGTAACATCTGCCCCGAGTACTAGACCACTTTGAGGTTGACATTTTTTACATAAATGATTCAGAGTGATACATAAACTCTGTATAAGCCATCAAGTGCTGTAGTATCCACACTCATTGACTGCCTCTTGTCTAATCAAATTACCCATTTGGAATTAATTGTTGTATATGACTTTGACAGACACTTTTACAATTCAATTGAGATGCTTATAAAATAGACAAGCCAGCATCAGGAATTTGTTAAATGTGTTCTCTATATTTTACGTATTGTATATAAAGATAAAATAAAGTGGGATTCTTTATAATAATATTCTATTCATGTTTCAACTGACAAATATTTGTTTGGCAAATACGAGTGGTGATCCTTATTACTTTGCCAGTGATATCTGGGGTTAGCAGTGTTGGCAGATGGGAAATGTTGAAGTTTCGTAGCAATGTCTTAAAATTATTGTATTTTGAGGAAAATTAACAAATATACCTAACCTGCATTCTGAGGCGGCTCAGGATCAATAACACATTAATACACACCATGCATAATTTAGCCTGTAAAGCAGCTTTACCATTAAAAGGATCTCTGTCTCACGAGAGTTTACTAGAGACATTATATTATATATTGTTGAACCATTTATTAGAGATCCAGAATCAGTTTTTGTAACTGCCATGACAATGTAAATATTCCGTCAGCAATTAGACTGAATCAGATTTCAAATCACACTAAGTTGCTCTCTGAGTGGCAACATGAAATTATTGTACAGTTGGTTACAGTACAGTCAGATTTTTTTTTTTGTTTAAATTATTAATCGTACATGCGGAGGTCAAGCCTTGGTTGTCCTCACATTAATAGCATTTCACTCTAGCAAAGAAAATAAAAGGAAATCCTAAAAGAAAATTTCTTTATTCACATTGGTGGAAGTAGAATGCTATTAACAAGTTATTCTAAATCATTAATGATATTATATGTGTGCGTGTATGGTACATCTGTTCAATTGCTTGTTAACACAAATAGCTAATCAGCCTATCGAATGGACGCAACTCAATGTATTTAGGTATGTAGAGGTGGTCAAGACAACTTACTGAATTCAAACCAGCATCAGAATGGGGAAGAAAGGGGATTTAAGTGACTTTGAACGTGGCATGGTTGACTGGATCGAGTTGTTAGGAAGATAACAGTAACTCAAATAACCAATTGTTACAACCAACAAATGCCGAATACCATCTCTGAATGTACAACATATTCCCCACACCATTAGACCATCACCAGCACCCTGAAACGTTGATACAAGGCAGTATGGATCCATGCTTTCATGTTGTTTACACCAAATTATGAATCTACCATCTGAATGTTGCAGCTGAAATCGAGACTTGTCAAACCAGGCAACGTCTTTCCAATCTTCCATTGTCCAATTTTGGTGAGCTTGTGCGAATTGCAGTCTCAGTTTCCTGTTCTTAGCCGACAGGAGTGGCCCCCAGTGTGCTCTTCTGCTGCTGTAGCCCATCTTCTTCAAGGTTCAATGTGTTGTGCGTTCAGAGATGGTATTCTGCATTCCTTGGTTATAACAAGTGGTTATTTGAGTTACTGTTGCCTTCATCATCTCAAACCAGTCTGTCCATGCTCCCCTGACCTCTCACATGTACAAGGCATTTTCATCTACACAACTGCTGCCTACTGGATATTTTCTCTTTTTCAGACCATTCTCTGTAAACCCTAGAGATGGTTATGCATGAATTCTAGTAGATCAGCAGTTTCTGAAATACTCAACACACCCTGCCTGGCACCAACAACCATATCACATTCAAAGTCACTTAAATCCCCTTTTTTCTGCCTTCTGATGCTCGGTTTGAACTTCAGTAAGGTGTCTTGACCACCTCTACATACTTAAGTGCATTGAGCTGCGGGCATTCGATTGGCTAATTAGCTGTTTATGTTAACAAGCGACTAAACGGGTGTACCTAATAAAGGGGCTGGTGAGTGTTTGTGTGTGTTAGCAAGAAGACCATAAGAGAAGATGTAAAGGAAATTAGAGAACAAAAAAATAAACATAACTCCAACAGTGGTAACACTTTTTTAACTGCAGGCTGTCTGTATAATTGTATTGATTTTCTCTTAAAAATGCATGTGATCCCTCTACTTTGACTATTAGACTCTAAGACACAGGCATGTATCAACTTCAAGTGAATTCATGATTACCTCAACAACACAGGGAATTCTCTTGTTAATGTAGTCACAGGAGAGATGGTGGCAAAAGATTACACTAATTTGTTTCTGATCTCAGATGAGATTAGGATCATCATAAACGTGATAACCAAAAGTTAATTGGATCACTGCAGAAGCACTGACAAACTTGTCGTTAGGACTGAAAATTCAAGAAACCAAAACCGTAAATGTAATTTCAAAAAAATATAGAAAAAAAAAAACAATTTTCTATATCACCTTCTTCCTGTTTGGAGCCTATCCTTGCCTATCATCAGGCAAGAGGCATGATACACTGTGGACAGGTAATGAGTCTATGCTATCAAAGCCAACACAAAGGCAAGCTCACGGACAATTTGAAATCCCCAGTCAGGTTAGCATGCATGTTTATGAATTATGGAAAGAAGCTGGAGTGAAAACCCGCACAGACACAGGAAGAAAGATTAAGCTAACAGAGATTTAGGCCCAGGCCACACAAAGCCGTGTCCGTCAAAAAAAAAGACTGGATTGCAAATGTCTTCTGTAAACATGGAGCCGACTTGAAAAATGCAGGCTTCCACATGAAGCCACTGAAACCGCATCAAAAATTGGTGCATATTTCAGCCCTTAGATACTGCACAACTGAAAATAGAGCATACAGCTCTGAACCAGAGAAGAAGACATGGAGCATGCACCGAATCCTATGTGGTGTAAACAAACATGAGAAGAAGAAGCTCGAGGGGGGTTGGAGAGGTGTGGACCATGACGTTTTTACCATAATAAAGATAGTGGCTTGGTTGTTCAGATGAAGATGCTCATGCAGCGTCTTCGGATTTATACACTTGGGGGCTGGCTCAAAAAAGATGCGGTTTTGACCTGTGAAGATGACAGTTTCGTGTAGATGAAAGACCAAAGCGGATAAAAATGTGCTCGAATTCACTCTGAACCGGCTTTGTGTAGCCTGGGCTTATCAAAACAGGCCTGTCCTTACAAGAAATCACATCTATATAGACTGCAATTTTATAACTCCAATTCTGTAGAAGTTGGAGTGCTGAAAACTATCTATAGTAGATCATATCATTAAAACATTCAAAGAATCAGGAAGGGTGTCTGTGCACAAGACACATGATTGAAGGTCAAAAGTGGATGCGGGTGATCTCCCGGGCGCTCAGGCAAGCAAGAATCAGGCAAGATTCCTCCCATAAAACTAGAGCAACTGGTTTCCTCCCATTTACAAACAGTTGTTAAAAGAAGAGGAGACGCTACACAATGGTAAACATCACTCCGTTCCAACCTTTTTAAATGTATTGCTGTCAACAAAGTCAAAATTAGCAAATATTTTCCATGACATTTTAAAATATCTAAGTTTCACCATCTCATATGTTTAAGTTCTATTGGAAATAAAATACAAGCTTCGCATTCTGTTTTTCTTTATATTTTATAGTGTCCTAATTTTTTTTTTTTAACTGACATTTTATGCTAAAATTCTGAACTTGTGATTGTAGATGACAGAATCATGGAAATGTACTCAATCGTCACCCCAAACTAATTAATCTTTCCCCTAAAATAGTATCTTTCTCTGAGAGGGCCCTCTCAAGGACTTGTCACTCATTCTGTAAGCTGGTGAACTAGTGTAGTTTAGCCTTGCACCCTCTCACTGTCAAAAGTTCCATCCTACTCAGATGCTTCCTGTCCTTTCCAAAGCTTTGATCCTCTAAGCCTATAGAGTCACAGTATCAGTCCTCGGTTACACTAAAACCCACACTCACACATCTAGAGTTGCAGCAGTAGACCAACCCGTGCTTCACCGTTAAGCCTCCCAGTTAATATAATCCTTCCCATTTCTCTTCTACCTCAAATGCCTTGTGAGCTGCATGTAAATCTAAAATGCCTATATTATTTAAACATCTCAGGTGTACAATGCAAGTTTGATCAGACTATTTTCCCACCAAAGAGATCCTCATCTCCAGGAGTTCCAAGTGAGGTCATTTTCTATACTTTCAGCAGCTGCAACCTCCACATGTTAACCTAACCTTTAAGAGACCTTACAATGAATCAACGCCCAATGTCTCACCATCCCTATCATTAGCACCAACACCTAGTTCAGTACCACTAGGGAAGCAGACTGGGCCTGCTCAGTCTACCGATGGCTCCACTGACAGGGGATAAAGGGATAAAGAGACTCTGCACAGGGACTGATTACTTACATCTGCCAGCCTAAATCCCAGGACCCACACATAAACACACACACATGTACAAACATCACAAAGGCACACACTTGGCCTGCTGCTAGTTGCAACAAACGCACTTGTGTGTTTTGCTTGCTCACATAAAAAAAAAAAACATGCTTGGCATTGCCTTTGCAATAAAGTTTAGCCTTTAGCCAACAATGTCATCAAATAATACCTGTTTCATGAAATCACATTGATTGGCAGTATTAGAAAGCTGCAGCATCATTGTCAGACATTCCCGACAAGCGGACATCAGGCTAGCCCACTGACCTTTTGCTTCCAGCTCATCTTTCTCTCTAAAGGATAGAAAGAGAAAAATCCTAACTCTCATAGCAGCATATTAATCCCATGGGTTCAGCACATGCTGTTTCTGGGGGCTTACTCCAGGGAACAGAGCTTTGTGTGCTCTCTTTCATATACAGTTAACACACCTATGCACATACAAGAGACTGAATACAAGTTTGTCAGTTAAAAATAATAATAACAAATATATGCACACAATTAGAGAAGTTGTAGATGTTCATCTATCAGTTTTTTATACCTGCTTCACTGTACAGTTGTAGCCTATTCCAGCTGTCAAGAGTTGTAAGACAAATTTGTATCAAGATAAGACTAAACCACCAATGCAATTAGAATTTATGGAATCAATCCTACATCCCCTGGCAGTGGATTTGTCTTGTTTAATTTTAAAACAGGTTTGTCAATAGGCTACTGAGTTGCCCTTAAAAGAACACAAATTACTAAATACTAGAGGGCCACTAAAAGATATGGTGATTGATTTAAATAATTCAGGCTAATTGCATTGTAAAAGTCATTCATTGGCAGAAATAGGTACACCTCAAAGAAACATGTGAATGTGGACCTTGAATGCAGTAAGATGTGACTGTTTAAGGATGCCAGGATTTAGCAGACACCGCGCATCCAATTACCGCCATCTTCAGGCACGACAAGAAACGCTCCTTTAATCTTTAGGAAGACACACTGATTCGTGACTGATAAGCCAAATTGACCTTTGAAAAAAGAAAAGACAGGAGCGCAGCGTGTTTTTTATTTTTTTTATTTATTTTTATCTTTTTATTGGGGCAGGGGGTGTTAAAAAAAAGAAAAGAAAACATTGATCACGTTGAATTGCGCCTTTTGATTGTGGCAGCGGCTCCAGTGTTTACTGTGGGGACAGCACAGCAGCGTGCCGCGGGTGATGCAGTGCCTTATGGTGGCTGCTTACATGCACTTCCAAGGAGCACAGACAGCAGCAAGAAAACGTCGGGACGCAACCACTAAAACTGTACTGCCATTCTGGGTACAATCATATATATTTTCCTTTTTCCCCTTATGAGCTCATTTGTTTCTTCTTTGGGGACGCGCCAGCACAGAGACTGCGCAGATATCAAACATAACAGGACCCAGCGTTTCCCCTTGGACGGACAATGTGCGGAGCGCTGCGGGGCAATGCGCGCATACACACGTGCACACAAAAGCTGGTCGCGCACGCTCAGACACAAGCGCGCGTACGCACACATACACACACAAGCAGCAGCTCTGTGAAAGGGGGTTTAATCAGCATGTTTACCTCTGTGTCGTAGATTTTGGTGATGAGGGAGAAAGAGTACTTCCCGGTCTCCTTGATGTGCTGGATGGCGAGCTGGACCGCTGGCTCGATCCCCTGGCTGATGCTGCTCATCAGGGCCGATTCGTTCATGGGCATAAGTACCATTATGGGCAAGTTTTCTCCGTCTCTGCTGAACCAGCTGTTGTCCTGTCCGTGTTTTGTGCGATCGTTGCACACCTTGGCCAGAGCAGGGTGAAACAGCAGAACAGAGAGAAGCAAGCATCCCGTCGGGAGGAACATCTCCAAGCCGCTGCAGTCCCTCCGGGCTGGAGCCATGCTACGGCGCGGGGTGACCAAATTACCACCGTGCCCTCAATGATTAGGCATCGTAAAATCGGGCTCGTCCAGGATGCTCATACGCCCACCGGTCAAGAAAATTTCGAATTTAAAACAGAGCAGGCACGAAAGCCTCAGCAGCTCCCGCAGTGGGTAACCTGGTCGTGGCAAATTACGCCTGCAAACTAACACAAGATGTATACTGTATGAGAACACCTCAGTAAAAAATATTCCAAATGCTCACAGAGAAACGCTGCAGGTGGACATCTACAGCCTCTTGGTATCGGTCATCTAATCGATCTTCAGCCAAAGGAGCCCTCTAATCCAACACAAACTCTCACCTTTAATTTCAAACACTTATCACAAGATATTTAGTGTGGTGCCACAGAAAGAGGTCGAAAAAGGACCACCTAGGTTAGGATGAAAAAAAAATCAATCACTCTTGTTGGCAGGTCTTTCCACCCGAAGTAAATTTCCAGCCAAGAAGCGTCAACTGTGGGCATCACTACTTAACGCAGACCTCAGAACGAAAAATTATGTGAGGAAAATGCGAAAAATAAGCAGATGGAGTTAAAGTTTAAAGCTAAACTGAAGAGATAAGGCGGGTAGATGTCGAAAGAATCTGTCCTAACAGCCTGCGGGACTGGGATGCTCATCCCCAATAGTGCGTCAGAGAAGCGGTGAAGCCGATGCTGCTGCTGCTCACTCTACGCGCAAAAGGAAACACTGAGTGTGGAGGAGGATAGGAAACAAGGAAGGGAGGGGAGGTGGGGGAGATGGATACAAGAGCGCGGTGGAAAGGCTGCATAGGCTTTATGCAGGGAAGACTCAGTGATTTGAGAGCCAGAGGTGATTTATGCTTTTATGTTGCAGGAGCTAGATGACGTTTCAAAAATGCATCTAACAGACTAGTTAAAAATATATAGAGCTATATACATGTGTAAATCGAATGCTTTGTTCGTCACACAGTCATAACAGTCACATCAAAAAGAAATAAATAGAGCTTTATAGTTGCTGATTACAAAGGCTGATCCTCAGGATGAGATTGTTTCCATAAGCAGCAAGGATTTGATTCCATATATTATATTATATTATATTATATCATATTATATTATATTATATTATATTATAGTATAGTATAGTATAGTATAGTATAGTATAGTATAGTATATTATAGTATATTATATTATTATATTTGGATTTGTTTGAGTGGATTTGAATGTAATTACTTAAAATGTTTGTCAGTGAAATATCTATTGTACAGTCAATAAGTATTTACCAAAAAATAGATACACAGTATAATAAAAAATTCTTCCAGCCATTACTACAGGACAACTAATAATTAGTTTTGTCGGCACCATGGATAGCACATGCATCCATAGAGGTTACGTTGCACTGTCCAAGGTGCTGAACTCTAGAAGGCCTAGTTCTGTGCTGTAATCCAGCAGTGCAAGTTCTTGGCTTCCGTTGACTTGCACACACTATCCCATTACCTGTTCCCTCATGGCAGAATATATACATTTGTCTATATGCATATACAATGAATTCAATTGCCAAATGCTGAAATGTGTTGCAACAAAGTTTAGCTTTTTGTTGAACACATGGAGAGAGAAAATAATTTGCTGCCAGGGAGTGCATTTGCTGCACGAGTGAGAAAAATAAAACGTAAAATTCTTTCAAATCATCAGATGAAATTGCATCACAAAAATGCATTAAACACGTATGAAGCGCTTTATCGTATATGCATATTAGTGGAGGTTTGTTTACAAAACACATCAGTTCAAGTACAAATAGACGTTTGATGTACTTTACCGGTTCAGGTTGAGGATAAAAGTGAATTGAAAGCACAGGACAGAAAGATAACCCTTTTGAGTGAATATATATGTGGATTTTATTTTTGCTCACATGATGAGAAATTTAAGTTGAAGTCACTGTGTATTTTTCCTTTTTTGTTTGTTTGCAGAGACAGAGGTGACAAGCTATAAACATTGTTAATCAAGCTTCAGGAAAATCACTCTGGTCTGGACTGCCATCAAAATTTAAACATTTACTGCGCATATTAATAGTCCTAATCTCAATTTGATTTTTATTCTACCTGCAACACAAAAAAAATCCTTCATCTTCTTAAAGGGTTTAAACCATAAATCTGTCATGGTTGAAATGACAAAGCTGACCCTCCTGGCATCTTAAAGCACAGGTCATTTATCACAAAGCTTAGGAGTTCTAGACACACACACACACACACACACACACACACAACACACAAAGAACTGGTAATATCCCTGGAGGCATGCTGGAATATCTGTGTCTCTCTCTCCTTCTCACATTCTGTTGACACAAAAGATTTTCACAATCTCAACCATACCCAAGATGGGAGACATCTTCTTGTTTGAGGTTGTTGATAGTTTTGATTTCATTTTGAGCTGCAAGGTTACATATGTCAGACACCTGATTTAATTTTAAACAAATAATTGTCTGAGAATGACAAGGAAATAAAGTTTCCTCCAACAAAACGTTAAGTAAGGGGAAAATATGGATATAGAAAAAGAAGATATGGAAAAAAAAAAGCTACCATTACTGTAAAATAATCTTCACAATTTAATCATAATGCAGCTCTGATTTGCCACCCTCTCTGTAGTTATTCTTCTTTTCTACTCTAAGAAGTCCAGATGAAGAAGTAGGTCGAGCTGACATCCCATCTGTTTGTTTTTCACAAGACAGCATCCCTCCCTGCTCAAAACATTTTTACAAGACCAACCAAGCTTAGAACGAGACATATTAAATACAAACAGTGTGGTTAATATATCCAACAGCAAATTCAGCTCTTAAAACGCAATGAGTAAACTAGAAATGACTGACTTTGGGAATTATTTATTTTGCAAAATGTTGTCGTGTATATTACACAAAAAAATGGAGAACTTACAGGCATTTCCTGGCAGGTTACAAGCAATCAAAAGCTGTACATTGGTAGAGATTGGTACAGTTTTTTTTTCTTTTGTAGAAACTCTTTGTGTTGGTTAATGATTGTAGCAGATTCCCAGATGAAAATGCCCATGTCATTTCAGATTATGAATTATGTATTTAGTTTTCAATCACAGACATCCAATCTACCCTTCCTCACTAAACATAATGTCAGGCCAATACATCCTCACCGACTGTAACATACTTGTGTGGAATGATGGGAACTTACAGACATCATTATGCAGATATTGTCACTTGAGCAATCAGATTGAATTAGGGTGAAAAAAGGACCAAAGATTAAAAAATTTGGAGAACGTCTATAGGCGGTTAGGCAGTGTGAATGGGTTTGACGATACGGCAGGTAAAATAAGTACTGAACGTGTCGCAATCTTTCTCAGTAAATATATTTCTTAAAGCTGCTATTGGCATCAGTGAGTTGTTACCAGTTCACATATGCAAAGAAATCAAACCATAAATGTTCATGAATTAAATTACAATATTCTCCCAGTATTTAAGGGCTTGTCCAAATGTTGTGCAGCAAACAGTGTTGCATGTGCATACAGGCCATGACAGTTGAGGCCATTACTCATTGTTTTCGTTGACAAAATTCTACCTGCTAAGTCTTTCCAAAGCTCTTCTCAAGAGGTAATTGGCTTTTGGACAACTATTCTGATATTTATTTTGTCTCCTCTGTCAGAAATCTTGCAAGGAACACCTGGTCGCAGCTGGTTTAGGGTGAAACAATGTTCTTTCCACTTCTGGAATCGTATTCAATCGTATTCATTTTACCTGTTGTGTAAAATCCATCTGTCTTATTGTACAGACACTTCACATCAGTAGAATACAAAAGTCAAAACTGTTCACATTATAGGCTATAACACAAACACAAAAGTCCTCCAACACATAGTGACTCACAAGTGGATCATCCAGTCCACACACACACCCACTCATGTGTACATGCATACGCATGCACACACACACACACTTGTGCACACACGCACACAAATGGCTTTTACCTGTATAACAGAGATTATAATGGCCCGAGGACATTCCTCACCAAAGTACCACAAGATGCACTATAACTTTTAAGTGCCAGGTATTCAAAATAGAATAAATTAAAAACAGTCATATTTCATTGCTTAGATTGCTTTGCTTATCAAAGGAAAATCCACAGCCGTCTATAGTAAGCTGTTTCTGGTGGATAATGAATCAACTAAATGCCAGCATTGTGGAAACTCAGTGTCTCTTTTTTGTTTGTTTGTTTTGATTAATGTTGCTGCAGAGTGAGTTGAGAAGAGAGGTAAAGTTTGGTTAATATATCCTTCCATGTCAGTAAATCACTATTTATGAAATTACTTCAAATCAAACTTCAGTTCGATCAAGCATAATATTTTACATCATTGATCAAAACTTTGAACTTCTAAGAAGTAAAAGATAGAATAGACCTTCATTTGTCCCTGATCAACACCTTAGTTCACAGTCATCTCATACGTGACTGACTGTCTCGAGAACAAGAGACTATCTTCAAATGGTACTGACAAGCAAATCCACTACAGAGCTAGGAACATTTTATTATGAATTTCTCCTCTGCTTCCTTCCCTTGTTCTCGACACGCTTACTCTGCCTGTTACAGTGGCTGCTATTTGAATAATTGGTTTCAGAATCTGGAGTCACAGTCTTGCAGACTCCATGCATACCAACAAGTTGAATAGCGATTTTTCACCAGGGCGTGTTCCAAGCATGGCAGCGGAGAATGCATGTTTCATGAGTTCAGAAAACACAAAAAGCACGGCATAATGTTAACTCAGAGATTTCCCAGTGGAATAAAAGAGGGATTATGTTGAAATGCTTGGCCCTGGAACTTGAAACATTACATTTTTTACTTTTGGGGTTATTTTTAATACTTTGTCATCTCCATTACATTGACTAGAGTACTGTTTTGCACACACATAAACCTCATGTCTCTAAAACCCTTACAAAGCCCAAAAGAAGAACAGTGGCATTTGTTATAATATTGAATACTAGTTCAAATTACTAAAACAATCTCTGACATTTAAAATATTGCAGAGCAAAAAGAGGAGATATTAAAATCTACAAATTCTCATATTGATATGAGAATTTGATTGATATAAGATATTGGCTGGTTAGAGGACAGTTTTAGGGTCAAACCTCTCCATTGTGCAAAAATGAATCATCCGGTGCATGTCTAGAAGCAAACTACATAGAAGCTATAAAACAGAGTTGTTCCAATTCCAAAACAAGCATCAGAAATATTCAATGATATGGCAAACAGCAGCCAACTCTGGATTTGCCTTTCATAAACAAGACCAATCAAAGCTCAAGGAAAGTTAGAAATCTACCTCGAGAAAAAATGCAGTATTTATTGCTATGGGTGATCAGCCCCTGTCAGTGGCTGGGAAGTGGCATTTCACCGCTTAATTAACATCTGGAGCTTCAGTACAGTTTGTTAGGTCAGAAATGCATCTTTTAAACTGTTCCCTAATCTTCATGTTGCTGAGCATACGCGTGTGAGCAAGTCTTGTTATCACTTTGAAGGGCAGTTCAGCATGCAAATGAGTTCATATCACATGCAGATGGTGATGAGCAGACAGGAGGCCAAAAGTTGTTGTCATGAGAATCAGAATCCTTATTTTCATTATACAGCAGTATAACAAATTTGTGTGCCTTTCCACTCAGCGCAAATCAAATCAAGCTAACTAAAAGACATGTTTTCTATATACAGCAGGTAATCATATATACATACATACACATATAGTTGTTACATATATCTCGTGATACACTTTCTTGGACACATCATCAGTGATAGTACCTGGGGTCATAGGGGGTTTCGGGTCTTTCAACTTCAGCTTTCAACTTTTACATGCACCTGCGATTCCCAGGAGGCTGCAGGCCTTGCAGAGTGACTTTCCTGCAAAGCACCTTCCCCCAACCTCAGTGGGCAAGCAGTGTGTACACCACCCTCATCTCTGGCATTTCTCCATCAGCTCCGTATATTTCTCCCTCTTCCTTTCACTGGCTTCCTTCATCCTCTCCTCCCAGGTCACTGTTAGTTCCAACAAGATGACCTGCTCCGATGTTACTGAGAACAGAACCATATCGGGTCTAAGGCTGGTCACCACTATGTCTCGAGGGAATCTGAGCTGCTGCCCCAGGTCCACCCTTAGCTGCCAGTCATGCACTGTTCCCAACAGGCCTTTCTGAGGCAGGTGTTCTCCTGCTCTTAAGAATGAAATTTTGCGCCTTGGTGGGAAACTCTTGCTATGGTTGATGGCACACACACACAAACACACATAGACATAGGCATACATACATAGGCTACATATGGTACACAGTAAATAACAATAACCAACTGTTAGTGGTTAGTGTTTGTTGCATGAGAGCAGCTGGTGATTAGCTGTAGTTTTCGGTGTTCAGTTAGCTTCTGTATCATGCTTAATGTTCTGGAGACATGACATGGAGGTGTGGTTTCTGATGCAGGTTAGAATGAAGAAGCTGAGTGATATTAGTTGCTTGCTTTCAATATTAACTTTGGTCTTTCAAATTTTCCAGATATCAAGTAACAGACCACAGAGTAACAGAGCACAATCTTAAATAGTTTTACTTTACATCACACTATCATATGACAGATTTGATTTGGTCACCGAGCCAACTGTGTATACTAGCACATACCATGTATGTCTTTCTATTAAAAATAAGTCCAGAACAATCTAGACAAAGCACAGGATTAGCCAGCCATCAAACAATTTTAAACCCGTCACTAAGCTCACAGACTGGATCAAAGTCATTTATATTTCACTCAATTGTAGGGCTTTTAAAAATTTTATAATGATTTTTTTTTTTTAAACAGATGATGTTGAAATCTTTTTTTTTAATAAATAAATAAATGACCATTTTGTATTTATAGAGTTTTCAGCGGATGGCTTATATTTACTTTCAAATAAAACAGTTGTCTTAATGGACTGGGTACTTAGATGTACCCCATCTCACCTGACTGGGCATTCACTCTGCACACCACCCTCCCCAGTCTGGACCAGAGCAACAGTTACAAATGCAAATGCTGTCTGTGGACTTCAGTTCAGCCTTTAACTGCATTCTACTTTTGCACTCGTTATGAAGCACGGGGACCTACACATTGGCCATCACTGTGCATCACTGGCTCCTAGACCACGGTCTGTGCAGATTGGTAACGTCACCTCCTGTGCCCTTAGGCCTCTCCCTTTCCCCTTATACAATTATGACTGTACCTCCATGCACAGCTCTGTTACAACCATCAAGTTTTCTGAGGACACCGCCATCATTGGCTACCTCTCCAACCATGGCGGCCTACAGGGAGGAAGCTGGAGCTGTAACCTCATGGTACAAAGCCAACAACTTTCTGCTTAACATCTGCAAGACCAAAGAGCTGATTGTGCACTTTGGAGGGTTTCAGAGAGGAGGAAACGCCCCCTACACATTGAGGGAGCAGCATTGAAGAGAATCAGCTGTTTCAGGTTCCTGGGGATCAACACTAGGTCACATCTCACTGATATCATCATCACCAGGTCAGCGATATAGCGTCTCTTCTTCCTGCAGCAACTGAGAAAGGTTGGCATGGACACCAGGGTATCCTGACTGGGAACATCACGGCATGGTACATCGACTGCACCAACCTCGAAGGCAACGCTCAGAAGTTAATGAAATCAGCTCAGCACATCACCAGGTCAGAGCTGCCAACCACTCAGGACATCTCCTACCTGTGCTGCAGGAGGAAGGTGAGGAGGAGCAACTCTGACCCCAGTTGACCCACTTTTGAATTGTTCATGCTCCTTCCATCTGGCAGACGGTGCAGGACCATCGGCACCAGAACCAGAAAAATTTTCATTACCAGTGATGATGTTCGTTGTTACATAGTATATGACAATAAAGAATCTTGAATCATGAATCCCTATTCCCAATTAATTTCCAGAGGAAAAAGAGGCAGTTATGCCTCGAGAACCATGGACCAGGATTCCTAGACACTCTATGCTTTTGATATTCCCTCTTAAGACTGTCATACGTTATCCATCCTGGAGAAACAATCTTGAAAATACCTGCTGCTTTTGCCTGACCAGAGAGTTGATCACAGCCTTCCTTTTTCTGTTCAGAAATTAAATCAAGACGCTGAGAAGAGATAGTATGAAATAGGTTACTGTCTTCAAAAGAGCTTCAGCTGTAGCTGTGCTGTGGGAGGACGCTATTTTGATTACTGCCAGTTCCTAGTGATAGTCAGAACTGTGACTTACATAATCATGCTCACAATAAATGTTTAAAATATCATCTACACCATAGCTGCTCCCCAGCAAGGTTGATCATTTTCAACAGCAGTTTCACATGCATGTAGCTTAACCTGATTAAAACAAAATGTGTTTCGCAAGTAGCTTTCACTAGTGATATATTTTTTTTAATTGTGTGGAATGATGTGCAAAAGATAAGCATTTGTCTCCAGATTAGAGAAATACTTTGGTTCCTTCCTGAGAAACACGTGACATCCTTTTGAACTGCAATTTGTAGATGGCATTGTGAATGACAATGCAGAATTGACACATAGTATGAGACATAGAGTGTGTGAAAAATGTCTGCGTGTCATATTTTTTGTAAGAACAATTAAAAGGAATCTGGAAGCTGAGTCCATATGCCACTATGCTCTTGAACGGCACCACAGTTGCTGGCAGACTGTTTCAGTAGCTCTGATTTTGTTGTGTCTGTCTTTGCAATGTCTTACGATATTGTGTTGTGTTGTTTTTGTTTACAATAAAAAAAAAATCTGGTCCAAATATCAAATTAAAAAAATCTGTTCTGGTGAGTAGCCACAACAATGGGAAAGATGTTTACATATGGAAGCAGCTGATTTATTATTTTGAAGCCCAAGTAATAATCAGAAAAGACTCCAAATGCAGAGGATGAGAAGAAATCATTAATGAAATAGGTTTAGACAGCAAGAAGAAAGAAGTCTTAATATTGTATTCTCTCCATTGCCAGTGAGAAATTAAGATCAGTGACACTTACTGTAGAGGAACACAGAGCACCAAGACAAAAAGGAAAAGGACCGCTGTACTGCTTAACAACAGATGCTGCAATCCTGGACATGTTAATGTGAAGCAGCCCCCTGACGCTGAACGGCTGGCTGTGAGTTTCCATCCATGTTTTCGACAGAGTCCACCTGTGTCATCAGTTTTATGTATTTTTTTGTTTTACGTTTATATTTATTTATTCTTAATTAATACTGTAACAATATGCTTGTCCCTTTTAGCATGTATGTCATGACAACATATCAACAACCTGGATGGATGGATGGATGGATGGATGGATGGATGGATATACATAAAGAGAGCAATAAGGATAATCAACAGGGCTGATTATCGAGACTTAACAAATACATTTTTCATAAACCTACAGATCTTAAAATTTAATGATCTTGTGGACTACAAAACTGCTCAATTTATGTATAAAGGTGTCCAGATGATGTTCCAGACTCAAACCAATAGATATGAACAAAGGGACTTATGTGTATACAAAAGCAAAGGCACGTACAAATGTGAAACAAAGATGTATATCAATTAAAGGAGTCAATCTATGGAATAATCTAGGATTAGAAATCAAACTGTGCAATATGCTTAACAGGTTCAAAAAGTTATTCAAAGATAATATTACTAATAAATACAAAACTGATTTATAAATACCAGTGAGTTCATACACTGTTGTATGTAGAATATGCAGGTTTTTGTTTTTTTCTGTGTTCTGTCAAAATGTTTGGGTTCAGTGAACGGATAATTTTAGTTTAAGAAAGGTAGGCAAAGTAAGCTGATGCTTCAGACTACACCTTAACAGCACCAGTCAAAGTAAATTGTATTGCTTGTTGTGTTTTGTTCTGATTTGTTTTGCTTTGTAATTATATTTTTATATTTGCCTGTTGTATTTATATGTGTACGCATATATAGATACAACCATATGTGTGTGTGTGTGTATGTGTGTGAAGATTTTTGTATTACTGTGCATTTCTGAGCGCAGAACAGCGACAGTTTGAAGACTCTCCATGAGTAAACCTGATTTAAGTTCGTCTGC
>JBAMYA010006067.1:0-18030 GCA_037176975.1 Arrhamphus sclerolepis | reverse complement strand
AGAGGAGTCATGATGCAGTGTAGCTTCAATTCCCCACCTCACCATCTGCGTCACCAGTTTCCCCAGTCTCAAAAACCGGCGTACGCTTTGGTCAGACAAACCGCACATTCTCACGTCGTTTGTTTTTTGTAGATCACAAACTTTGCGTGGAAATCGGCGTACGCAAGTCTCAAGCCCCGCTTTGTACGTACGCAGCGTTTGTAAATGTGAACCCAGGGCTGTCTGTCTGACTCTTGAGGGGTTCGGGGTACTGGTCTGTAATCCAAAGATTACTTCATGTTACATTTACAGATACTCATAACAATAGCACACTTTTAAATGGCAGAAAAAAAGTAGGTATTTTGCAATTATTGCCTTTATCAGCACAGAATGGGTTAGAAACAGATACTGAATGTATCCATAGCAAATGTAATTGATAAAAAATACTATGCTTTAATAAGCTTTCAGAATAAGATTATACATATAACTACCTTAAAGGCTATCATAGACATTTATAAACTATGAAAAAGGTAAATCAGATATTGCATCCATCCATTGTTCCAGGGTGTGGATATTGATTGATATTATCAGGAGTTATTGTTATTATACTGTCAGTGATACTGGAGCATTACTATATATCAGATAATCATCCAGTTTCTGTGATCTACTAAAAGATTTAAATGGTCTTAAATGTAATTATTTTAAGTTTAGAATCTTCCTTGCTTATTCCAGTCAATTGATAAAACAAAAGCAAATTACATTTTGCTGAATATTTGACATTACAGAATCCTGTTTTTAATATTTTATCTAATTTCCTCTGTTTGTTTAAATTAGTTCCTGGGGTTGTACTGATGTACTGTATTCCTCTTTTGGGTCTAAACTTCGCCCTCAAGTTTAGCTCTCAGTTTTTGTTTAGCTGTCATGGCACAACACGCGCTCTGCTTGGTGAGATCATTCCTCTTTGACTCTGAAAAGTTGTTTACGCGGGAGGAGAGCAGAAAGTGAAAGTAGCGTTTTCTCTTTCTGTAACAGTGCGTTTCATTGCAATACCTGCATTGTTTCTCAGTCAAAGAGGTTTTTATCTAGTTTGTCTAGTCCACATGTGGCAGGCTTGTCCGAAGTGCAAGAGGAGTACACAGAAACACCTTAATACTTCTTAGAAAACGGTTGTTCCCATTTTTGTCTGAAGTGTTCATACACTCCTGTGAGACCTTTCAGACTACTCTGACAGGCTCTGTTGTACCTTTTAAGCTTTTTTTTCCTTTGTGATTTTGAATATCTGTCAGCTTGTTGCAGGCAGGAATGTGCTTAATATTTCAGCAACCATCATCAAGAGACTAGATGCTAGATTTGAACTTTCCAGGTGCCTCTACCTGATGGGTGTCAAAGTGATAGCATTAGCATTGATAAAAGTTTGTTACATCAGCTGAAAACATGCCACTCTACCTTTTTTTTTTTTTTTTTTACAGCTTTTGTCCTGATCTAGGCAAATAATCTATCATTTGACAACTTGTCTATCTTATCATAGACATTAAAAAAAAACAAAAAAAACAACAACTTTTTTTAAAATTACATGCATGCAGGAATGAAATGTTTGACATAATTGATGATGAAAGGAAATAATGTCCTGCTTTGTTGTTACCAAAAAAGATGGCAAAGGAGAGTAGCTGCACAAATGTGTGTATAAACGAGGATGGCTTCAAGTAGAAAAAGACAATGACTGAAAGTGACAGGATGTGTGTGGTGATGAGAGGGAGAGAGAAAGAGAAATGTGAACACGAGTGTTGCTGGTGTAAACTCTCATCCAGGTCATGGTAACTCAAAAGATGTGAATCAAGGCAACTGGACTTCTTGCATAAATAGAGGCATGAAAGTTAGAAAGACAGCGAAAATGACTTTTTTTCTACTTTCTCTTTCTTTGATCTTGTTCTGAAGCACTTTGAAATCTGCAAGACATGAAATGAGAGCATGAAAATGTGCTTTGAATGTTAGAAAGGAATCCAAAGGAGTGTGCCATCAGCAGATCTGCACAAGTGTAAATAGCTAAAACACAAAGTTGTTTTATTTAAAACAAAAAAATATAACTTAGTGACTGAAATGGCTCACACAGTCGTTTCATGTACATGTGACAAATGAGGAGTGGGGCTTCATGAAGGTGCGACTTCCTGTCAACGCTATGTTCTTGCTGACCCGTGAGAAACTCTCGAGAGGAGAGCCTTTTGCATGTGTTTTGAATGAAAATTTGACTGAACATAAACGTCTTCTCAGAGCTTCAGTTTATTTCAAGCTACAAGAAAAAAAAGGCGTTTTAAACGGAGGGAAAGAAGAGCAAAGTTGCACAAATCTAAGACAAAGAAATGGATGATAATGGACAATCCGATGCAAGTGCTGACTCATTATAATAATTTAAAAAAAGATACAGTTAATATGGTTGGCATTTTAAAATAAGTAGATGGAAATAATGATCGGCTGTTGTGCATGAAGTATTTCGTAGTACCATTAGGAAACTAACCCTGCGTTTGGAGTAGTAGTGGCTATACAGCTATGTAAATTCTTGGCCTTGTTCTAACTGTTCCCTTTTTTATTTTGGGGGGGAAATAAATCTGACTTTATTATACATTTTACACAAAGTTATTACTTCTTAAGTGCAGAACTGAAATTTATGTTTTATGGATTTGATTGAAGCTTTTATTTAAGCTTATACAAGCTTTATTATACTGCTAGATGCAGATCAGATACATGTCCATTCAAGAAAAAGAAGAATGAGCAATATGACGGAAAATAATAATATAAAAGTGAAGAACCATTAAAATAATGTAAGGCAGAGAAAAGTATACTGACAGTTAGCAAATGATAGAAACACGGACAGAGTGTTTGTGTGAGAATGTATATGTGAAATCTGTTAAGGTGACAAGAGATGTTCCAGGTTTGTACTGGCATGTGTGTGTGTGTGTGTGTGTGCGTGTGCATGTGTGTGAAATTGCTGTGTCATTGAACTGCAGCCTGCTGTTAACAACCAAGTCAGTGTTCCAGCTCACTGCTATGTGTTGGAATCCTGGTATCTTTGCTAAGTCGTTTCTCTTTTTACATAAATAAATATAAACTGAGGTTCACTTTGCGTCCGAAGCAAAAAGAGAAGTATTATCGGATCGGTGACAGATTTTAAATGTACAGCAAAGTGTCTCCTCTTTTCTTTAACCCTGAATTATATCACTCTTAGCCTTTTTTTTTTTTGGTGTTTTCATTATTTAAAGCTAGTAAAGGTTATAAGAAAGCTTAACTTTTTTGTCATCTTTTAGCTAAAATCATGATATATCATTTCATATTTAATGGATGTAGCTGTAAATATTTGATTTATAACTATCAACTGATGCTGATCTTCCCGCACCAGCAATTGTTAACCAAACTGACTCATAAAAGTTCTAGATTTTATTTTATTTTTGAAACCAGCATCAGCTCTAATTACACATAAAAATTTAGGATTTTATTTTAACCTTTAAATTGCCATTTTATGGTCTAAAAGATACAATAAATTATCTATTATCAATGTACTCCAACTAAACTGGATTATTTATGGTTTGACAATTGCAGTCTAAGTGAAAGATTAGCAGCAACATTTATTTATATGCATTATTAATTTTAAATGCCAAGTACTCACATATGCACATATTTGTGCTCATAGGAATCCATTCAAATTACTATTTTTGATCCTGCTTTTTTTTTAAAGGCTTTAAGTTTATGTTCTGTTGTGTTATTTTTAGCGTGCATAGTGATTTGAATGAATTTCAGTGTGCACATTTTTGTGCATAGTGTCTTTAATGTGAGTTTTTCTGTCCACATTGTTTGCAATAGTCTAAAAAAAAAAAAAAAAAATTAAGAACATTCAAGAATGCACAACTTTGCAGGTATCATCAGTAATATGCCTGGAAAAAATTGATAAAATATGCTTTAAATTAAAAGCCAAGCTTGGGTGCATCAGGGTTAATGTTCTTCATTTAACCTTCTACTGCATTTCTTTTTGTGTGTTTTAGCTTTTGCTCTTTTTACATCCTGCTGCTTTTTCAACTTTGAGGCTTAGCCAACCCTTTTCTGCAGCAGGCACACACTCACACACACACATAAACACCATTTTGAATTTGTGTGTGTTTTATTATTTCTAAAGTCTTTGGGCTCTGTGCATGTATGTGTTGTTCACCTAATCATCTGTTAGGTGGAGGAGCCAGTAAATTATACACTTCGCTGCTGGCCAATCAGCAGAGGGTGAAGAAGGCTGGAGTGTGTGTGTAGTTTAGGGGATGCTCAGAAAGGAAAAAAAAACTTAAAGACAGAGGAAGAGGAGGAGGTGAGGCAGAGACGAATGAAGAAAATGACAGAGAGGAAGAGAGCCATAGTCGAAGGGTTACAGTCGCAGAGCTGCCATGTCTGGCCTGTAAGTTATTTTAACTTTTTTTGTTTCCTTGCTTGCTACTTGAAGGTAAAACGAAGTCTGTGTTAAACATTCACCATGTTAAATGCTGTTTGCTTTAAGCAAACTCTCCAAGGGTCTTTTGCTTTTTTGCATGAGAGAAAAAAAGCCAACTTTTTGAGCATGTATTTTTGTAAAGATGAAGCTTAATTTGTTTATTCATGAACGTTGCATTTGTTTTACTCCTTTTGAAACATTTCCAATTTATCTTGAAACCCTTTTGCTCACCAGTTAAGGGTTTAAAGTGCAAGGTGCTACATCACAACTTCAGTAAGCAAGTGAACAAGTCCTTAAATAAGTGTAATTCTAGCAAATGACTTACTGTAATGTTAACGCTGCATGTGATGTGTATCCTGGCCAAATGTAAATCCAATTGGCACTTGCTATGTTAATGAGTAGAAAGTGACTTCAAGTAACCAAATAATTATGCTACTTTCAAGTTAAAGGTTGTTGGGTTTTTTTGTTTTGTTCTTTTTAAACAGTCATCAGACTGTTTTAGTTCTGTTAATTTCATTAGGAAGCACCTAGAGAAAGCTTGTTGGGAAAATGCTATTGCATTTATAGCGCCTTTCTAGTTCAGGGACCACTCTCAATCTCTTTAGCAGGTCCCACGACTGCAATCTACCTCAACGGAAGAACAATCAATTCTTGTGCTGCTTTTTGACGATGTGAGGAGAAAAGTTGGGTTCATCCCAGGGTCACGGTCGGTCATGCTGATAGAGAGGGCTCAATGCTTAAGTAATGGGTTGGGGGAGCAGAGGTCAAGGGGGCGGCTTTAAGAGTGAAAACACTGACCAGGCTGTGGGGTTTGACAGAGTTCAAAGTTGTAACTCACGATATTACAGCTGCTCTCTCACTCACTATACCCCATTCCTGCCTTTATTGACCTTAGCATTAAACCAGTCATTCCATTCTACCATTCAACCTTTCTATAGTTCGAAAAACTTGCAAGTGTAAAAAAGTTTATAACCACTTTTTAGTTTATAAGATGAGATATGTGGTCATCAGAGCAGGTACAGTCATGCTCTTTCTCTGTGACCCGACAGTTATCAGCTTCAATAGGTTTCAGAAGACTTAAGTCGTCCAGTTTAAATGCAGCCATTGTGGGCTGATTACTAATTACAGTACTCATGTTTTAGGTTAGTTGGTAATTTAAGATCCCAGCATCGTCATACTTTCATTGTCATTGTAGCATCCATAACTTTGTGACACATTAAACTTGTTTCGTAGCCGATTACAGTAGCCTCTGCTGAAACCAAATAACAACAAGCATTTAGCCAAATAGTTGTAAAATCTTTTCTTTTGGGAATTTTCAACCAATCAAGCAACCAACCAGTCAAACAGCTGCTGTTGCTCTGAAAAGCTCACTACAAGGGATGAGAATTGAAGAAGAGCAGTCGCGTTTAAATCTCATATCTCTTGATAGGTGAGATAACACTAGATGCTATTCACTGAATATAAAGGTAATTAAATTCCATTATGATTATACTAACCGCTATTAAACGGATAAAATAAAATGTGGTGAAAAAAAAAATACATGGACAATATATTTTATTTTTATAAGAAATGAATTGATGCAATAACTACATCAGTTAAATATATTAAATATAATGCAGTATGACAGCAAGCCAGTATAATAAAAATTTTCTATTTTTAAAACAAGGGACACAGAAAAATATTTTGTAAATATTTTGAGTAAAGCATCCCTGTTTGCTTTTGTGGAGGATTGGTGTTTTATTTAAAGGGGTTGAATCACAGTAAATGAAGCTGATTAATACACATTCATCCGCAATCAGTCATTCATCTTTATCCCCGAAGCAGGAAACGACTCCCTGGTGGAGTCTCCAACCACCCACCGTTGCCAGGCAGCAAATACAATTTCATTCACTTAGTAGGACTTTCGCTCTGAGCAACAGAAGTTGGGTCCTGTTCGTCTCATGAGATGATCCAAATGCTGACAGAATTGCTCACACTTCTTCAACAGCAACATTTATTAGATTAGATCAGATAATATAAAGCCCCCGATGTTTTAGAAAACAGGGACGACATATGGAGATTGTCTTACAATGGTTCTGTGTCCTAAGGATTTTATGAGGTCAGAGATCAATAGCAGCGAGGAGAAGTGACCTTCTCACCTTGGAGTCAAACTTTGGTGAACCCCATCATGGGTCCCTGTCAGAAGCCTCACTTTTGCGTTTTTTTGTTCGCTTGATTTTGTTTCCATCGTTGTTTTCCGGCCGAGTTCGTGCCATCAGCCTTCCCTCTGCTCTGCTCTGCTATGTCATACTTTGCTTTCTTAGACTCCAGAGGAACGCAGCAGACAGTGTTTTCTGTTCCATCTTGGCTCATATATTTACACTTACATTATGACTTCTGCTTATCCTGGAGTGAAATCCAAATAGTGACTGAAGTGTGTTTTTAGGTAATGAAATTGAGCCATGGGATCTTACATCTGGGCCACAGTGGGATTTGTGTAGTCTAGTAACCAGTGAGATCATGATTATATTTGATGATGTTTCCATTTTTAATCTTGGGAGCTCAGCTTACAGCTACGCTTGTCATCCTTTTGGATTTGATCAGCCAATGTCTTTGATCAGGGGCGTACAGGCTCAAATCACAGAGTAACTGCTCTTGAATGTCTGCCGCGTCAATGAGCTACGCTGTATGTGCTGAAGTATATGAACCTCTTGATTTGCTCAAATGTACTGCCGCTGCCACACTCCCGCAGTTGAACCTGAAATAACTGCTTGTGACATCATGAACGTCCTCAAAAAACTTTGGGAAATGAAATCACTACTGCCACAACTAGTTTATTTTCATTTCGAGCATTCAACTGTATCAGTCAATAAATAATTGGTATTCACTGGAATGAGTGAAAATTAGCTGTAGTTTCTGTGCTTAATCAGTCTTGCAGAGCAGAGGACCTCCATTCACAGGAAAATATCACTTATACTTGCATTTGAAGGAATATTTGCTCAGGTTTACTAACCATTGTCTCATGAAAGGAGCTTTCCCTGCTTCTGATAAAATCAGTAACTCAGTAACTGCAACTGCATGTTGTTTTGCAGCTTACGTCGTGCATCAGCAGCAATGACGAAAGCTCACAGAGCTACAGCGGACATCTCAGCCGAGTTACCGTGCAAATCTGCAACAGTGTTGTAGAAGCAATAGGGACACCCAAAGTGCTAAAAAGGCAGTGATTTAAAAAAAATCCCAAGAAAATATGCTAACATTATAAATTTTATATTTACATTACATTCTCCACAAACCGGTAATGTGGACGAATCTCCTCCAACTACAAGCAGTACAGTACAGTGTACAGCTTAATAATACTGTTGTGCTTTAGCCTGTATTGCAGGACTTTCACTTAAATAATGTATTTTTACAATATTATATTTTCAAATTAAAGAAGACAAACATTTGTCTTTTTGCTCCTCTCTGCAGCACTTGTTTCTGTTTATTCTCCAAATGTATAATGTAATCCAATTTACTTGTCAGCTTACACGTCTTAATAATGCCACTAAGATTTGCACTCTTTGTTTTCTCTCCTCTGTCCTGAACCCAGTGAACTACCTCCCCATGGCACTTTTTCTCCACAATCACTTCCTGTTGAGAACAATTAACGGATTGTCCCCCTTCCCCGTTCGCTCAGGCCTTGATCTAGAGTGGTCACCAGATCAGCTAGAAAAACCGACATGAAGCGTCAGACCTTCGTGAGGAATAGTAGTACTGTGTGAATGTTTGTAGTTTATGTAGTTTATTTTACAAGGAAGAAAAAAATAAAGCTATGACAGATGCAATATATATACTTAAGCAAGACAGACAGATTAGTAGCCGAGACAATAGTTGGCTGGACTGGTTACTCAGTGTTCAAACTCGAGTCAAAATTAAACTGATATGTGCTTTTTCTGGAGAATAGTCGACTTTTCAAATGACGTTTTTAGACTCAATGATATGGTCTCTTCTCTCATCAAAAGGCAAACCCTCATTTGCATCATTATACCACACTTAGCTGAAAAGAGTATGACGTAAGTAGTGTGCATAAGTGCTGCCTACGTGTGGCCCTGCCATAAACAGTTTACCACGTCCTCTTCTCCAGAGACAACTGAGATATGCTCCAGGAGACCCCTGTGACCTGGAATAGCGTTAAAGCAGCTTTGAATTCTCCAAAGCTTTCATAATTCCATGATTTAATCATATCAACATCAGCTTAGGAATCCACAGTGTGTGTGTTTGTGTGTGTGTGGGTGAGTGTGTGTGTGTGTGAGTAAAAGCATAATCTCAGTGACAGTTATCAGTTTTGAATCATCATCACTAGTGTTAAAAATTTTAAAAAAATTGCATGGAAGTTTGTGAAACACCAATGAATTTAGTTTGCCCTGAAACTGTGCCCAATAGGATCCAAAACACTGAAAGTGTTATTATATTAAGGTTTTTTTGTTTGTTTTTTACAATAAATAGTAATCTATTCTGTAGACCGCCCAGAAACGTTGCTGAGTGTTTTTGTTTTTTTTAAAGGAATTTTAAGCTCCAGCAGCCTTTATTAACAGTAAGCAGGGCAGAGAGAGCGAGGAAGACACACAGCAAAGGCTCACAGGCTGATTTGAATTTCAAAATTCAAATTCATATATTCACATGTTTATATTTTCATTTTCAAAACTTCACAGTACAGCTTCTACCATAAAATGTGTTCAAACAAGCAGCCCTAAGATGACGATGACAACATTTTAGCTCCCGTCAGGAGTTAATGCTCCTCCTCTCTGGGTCCTTCTTTGCAGGCCAAGAGGCGTGCATATCGGGAGGTGGAGATAAACATAATGGATGACCTATCACAGGGTGACTTTCAAAAAGAGGAGGAGCCAGCCAGTCCAGCCCCGCCCCCTTCACAACAACACACAGACCCCGCCTCTCCAATAGTTGCTGTGACGCCGGTTGCCAGGGGAGACCAGGCCACGCACAGTGAGATTGAGTACCAGGTGGGACATTCGTTGTTATAAATGCTTGTTGTCATTCTTTACTTTGTAAACAAACGTGCACATGCACATGCAATGCTTCAATCTTAATCATATTAAGGCAACACTGATTAAGAAACTACCCTTTAAACTGCATCTTTAATCTAATTAAAGTCATAATCAGAGTAAGCAGTAATTGGATTAAGGCATGTAGAGTATGCAAATCTTAGTCTCATTATTAAGGCATGTTAATATGATGTCCTGTTAGAGACAACATTAAACCTGGCTGCTTGAGGAAAGACTGCATTACACATAATTTTGACAAGCAGAAATTCTTTTTACGCTCTGCATCAGCAAATTCCATTAAAACAACTCTTTAGCATCAGTTTTTATGTCTTATCCTCATCCTGAACTGACAAAATCAGAATCAACTTTATTCGCCAAGCACATTGCCTGAAATTATTGTCATGTCATGTGATAAAAGTAAAGAAAAACTATAAACATATCAACTATCTATATACATATAAAGTGGAGGTATCTGCTTTTGTATAATAAGTAACAGTGCAACATTAGGAAAGACAAGTATAATTGTAATTGCTGGATAAGTTCACAATTTGTGTTTGTGTTGTGTTTGACTCCAGTGTTGTTAACTGTTTAGCTAAGTCAGTGCTGGGGAGAAGAAGCTGTTAGTCCTGGACTGGAGGACTCTGAGGCACCTGCCACACAGGAGCAGTACAAAGAGACTCCTTTATGTAGTCATTGAGTCTGGTGATGGAGGAGCGTTTGAGGCCGGAGGGCACTTCACGCCTCTCCAGAGATCTGTTTAAGAGCTGAGTGAAGACGGAGGCCAGCTGATTTGTGCAGGTCTGAGGACAGGAAGGAGACGCTCTATCTGGAACAGTCAGCGCACTTCCTCCTCACTGACTCGAAGTATCTGTATGTTAGGGGGTGGGGGGGTGGGGGGGGGGTGGTTTCAGAGCCAGGTGGGTGCGTCAGTGTGGGCAGGGTGACTCCTGTTCCTGATTATTAGCAGAATAGTTGTTCCTCGGGCTCTTGAACACTCTCCTTTGTCAGTGTGCTCCTGCCTTCTTTGTACAGGGCTCCATCCCCACTCCTGTAGACGTCCTCCTTGGCTTGACAAAGGTATCTGAATTTTGGGTTGAACCAGGGTTTTTTGTTGTTATATGTGTGGAATTTCATGGTTGGCACACATGCATCCTGTCTGTTTGAGGTTGGTGGCTGCAGCTTCAAAAGCACTCCAGTCAGTGAAGTCAAAACAGTCCTGTAGGTCCTGTTTAGTCTCAGTAGTCCACTTCTTCACCGTCCTGTAGTGTAACAGGGATTCAGCGTGTTGTTTTCCCGGGTGGGACAGTTTACTCGTCGTTTCGATTTAGGCAGCTCGTGGCTGAGTTTTACACGGTTAAAGTGCCCAAGAATGATGAGCGGAGAGTCTGTGTGCTTTCTTTTCGAGACACGTGATCTGTTCGGCCAGCCGCTGTACAGCCTCGCTTATCTTGGCCTGTAGTGTGATGTATATACACCAACGACGAAGAACCAGGAAAACCCCTGCGTTGAATAAAAAGACAAAAGGCTTGCAGTTGAGAATGAGGAACTCCAGATTCTTGTCTCAATGTTTATGTACACCAACCTTTGTGCTTGTGGAGCTACGTTCTGCCCCCCTTTGATTTCCCTGACAGCTCTGCGAGGCGGTCCGCACGCCCAAGACTTTCAACATCGGGCTGCTGGGAGGTTTAGTGGTTCAGTGTGCAGATACTTTTAAAACACGTTTTTCAAACATGACAATACATTTTAAATGTAACAGCTTTATCTCAATTGATAGGCATTTCACATGTTTAAGTTAAGTCAGATTGTGTTAGAAGAGTCAGAGGGTTGTTTATATGGTGGCAGACAACCGTACAGCGACTCCAGCTGATAGAGCGCACCACCGGTGTCACGAAGCCCCGGTAGATTCCTGACAGAGGTTTCTCTGGAGCGCTTGGCTGATAGACACGATGCAGTTCAAGACCTCCTTGTTACAGCAACGGCACAAACAAAGTGTATTTTATTTTGTGTTGTACAGTCAATAACTGTCATTTGAGAAAGTGTGCCCTCTTCTCTTCCTTTTCTCTCTCTTCTCCTGCATACGGCCCTGGTGATCATTTGGAAAATTTTGCAGCAATGAAATTAGCAAATGTTTTTATCTCACCACCTAAACACAAAATGGGACTGTGTTGGCTTGTTCTTACAGGATGGCCGGGGCTTTGGAATTGGGGCGCTGGTGTTTGGGAAGCTGCGCGGTTTCTCTTGGTGGCCCGGCAGGATTGTTTCCTGGTGGATGAGTGGCCGGAGTCGAGCTGCAGATGGGACCCGCTGGGTGATGTGGTTTGGTGACGGCAAATTCTCCGTGGTGAATATCCTTAGTTTATTCTCAGTCTGTTTCACAGTTCTGGAACGTAAGCAAATAAACCTATAAACTTTTCTCTGTTGTAACTCGCTTCAGATAAAAGCATCTGCTAAATGTAATGTAAAGTATTAAAACTTTGACATGTTTCCATTTACTGGTTAAAAAGCAAAAGATTTTACAGACCGATCTTTCCTCAGATGACGTTTCTGTTTTGTTTTCCAGGTTTGTGTGGAGAAGCTAATGCCCCTGAGCTCTTTCTCGTCTGCCTTCCACCAGCCGACGTACAACAAGCAGTCCATGTACCGGAAAGCCATCTTTGAGGCTCTGCAGGTATTAAACCTACCATTTAAACTGAACAATCTTCTTCGACATCAGAGACTGATTTTTGTGTAAATTCTTTTATTTACTATGTTTTTTCCTTCTTTCGATATTTCTAAAGACCTTTCCTATCTTATGTAACATGATCTGCCAATTTACACTGTTTTCCCGTTTGGTACCGTTTGGCACTCGTGGGCATATGTTTATCTCATATTCTGCCCACGTTTGGTTGGTGGTAACAAGTTAGTCATGGAGTGCAATCTATAATTTGTGGGTTGTGTTTTTCCAGATAAAATGTGCTTGGGGCTTCACACACATTTAGTATTGTATTACCTAAATAACCATATCTATATTAATATGCTTTCTATCCTTTTACCTTCAATGTAGGAAACAAGAAAACCAAGGTTGCATTTCTTTGTTGTGGACAAAACTGTAACTGCCTTTCTTTATTTTATGCTAAGGTGGCCAGTGTGCGAGCAGGGAGGCCAGTTCCTTCCTGCGATACGAGTGATGAATCCGAGGGTGTGGAACTTCAGACCAGACAAATGATAGAGTGGGCCATGGCAGGCTTTCTGCCTGATGGCCCACAATCTCTGGACCCTCCAGAGGGTGAGCACTCACTCCTCGTAGTCACAGTGCGGCCCACGTACACACAATGCGTGCATCATGTGGTTGATCATCAACCGGGGACCTGGAAGATTCTGAGAGCTCATTTTTCTTTTAAGAGAGTCCTAATAGCCCCCAAAAGGATTTCCAGCAGGCTTCAGGGACGCAGGTTATCGTGATATGGCTGTACAGATGAGCAGCTTTGCAAATTACTGAAGAACTGTGAGAACTGAAGAAATATAAAGCATACCCTATGCTGTATATGACAGAGACCACCTTAATATTACATGTTTGTGTCTAATTATTCTAATTATCAGTTTGGCTCTTGGCATAGAAATTATCTAGGCAGACCTTACCATGCATTAAAGCAGGGAAAATGTGGAAAAAAAGCCCAAAAAAACTCAAGTGCTACAAATCGAACTCTGGAGGCCTCAGTGTGTCTGTTTGATGTTAGAATACAGTTAAAAAGAGGTTTATTTGGAAAGATTACCTTGAGAAAGAACTTCTTTGAGCTTCAAGCACTTGAAAAATAGACAAGAGTGAAAAGTTACATTTAAGTGTTTTTTTTTGTTTGTTTTATTGTTTTCCAGTTTGTTTGCGAGTATTTTTGGCACAAAATAGTCCCGGGCATGACTGGCAGAGAATGTGAAGGTCAGATCCCAAAAAGTTTGACTTATCAAAGGAGAAAAAAATTGGCTTTTGATAGAGAGTTTTAGTTAGTCTTTCACTGTAAAGCTCATACAGGCGGGGAAAAAAAGATTTTCACAACCTTGACATATTTAAACTTGAGGCAACTTACTGGGTTTTTGTGTTTGAAGGAAAGTCTCAAAGGTTAGCACTTTCCAGAAAAGGAAAAGGGGAAAGGTATTTGTTTTTAGGGGTTTGAAGCAACGTTTAAAAAAAGAAATCTGAACAAATTGTCCCCACAGAGGAACAAAATCCATACAAGGAAGTGTACCCAGAGATGTGGGCGGAGCCAGAGGCAGCATACACACCTCCACCTGCAAAGAAACCCCGCAAGAATTCGGCAGAAAAAGGAAAGATAAGAGAGGTGATTGACGAAGGGACCAGAGGTAAGCACTTCAGCAAAAGCTGCTTAAAGTCTTTAAACTACACCGCAGCCATAGATAGCTAGAGGGTGCGGTGTATGTGTAAATAATGTGTAGTATACGTTGAGAAATATGCTTTCTGATGTTTGTGTTTTCCAGAGAGACTTATACATGAGATCAAAAAGAAGACCAAGAATATAGAAGGTAAATGTTAGTTTTACATCCTCATTAAAAATGTACTATCCTGCTCTAAAGCAATCATATCTGGTTAATTTGTTCACTCCTCCCATAAATATATCAATGTCTATTTCAGTGGGACACTTGGATTGTTGTATAATTAAGATATTAGCAGTAACATGTATAATTAAAAGATTCAAAGCTTCGGAGGCAAATTATCTAAAAGCAGGATAGAATTTACAAAAATATACGCATGTAGAATCAAATCAGTTGTTCAAATGTCTGGGTGTTAGTTGATGGATTTATCTGTAAGTTCTATAATTTCCTTTTGAGGTTAAATGATTTCTAAACTTCAGCACTAAGCTGTAAGCTGTGGAATGAGAACTGAAAATCAGAGCTTCTGCTCAGGTACTGCGGTGTTAAAGATCACGTTAGAGTTCGTATAAAGGGAAGCAAAATTATATGAATTTTCAAATTAAATGTGATAAAGGAGCCAAACGAACTGTTACATGTTCTAGATTTAACAAGTTTGTGACGTCTGTCTCTGTTTGCGCAGATATTTGCATCTCATGTGGAAGCCTCAATGTCTCTTTGGAGCATCCTCTTTTCGTAGGAGCCATGTGCCAGGGCTGCAAAGTAAGAAATGTCTTAAGAGAAATCCTCTTGACTGTGGGCAGTAATTCTTTATTCTTAATATGTATCTATATTATGGTAATAGATTAACTTTTTATAGTTTTACATAATGATGTCATGGTGATGGATTGAGGTGAATTAAAACCTAAGATGTAACAGTCAGAGCCTTATCTGATGTCTCCTTCTGATTTCTGACTGTAGATTGCGTGACATTTTGTAGTCAACTTGTGGAAGGAAGGAGATGTCAGATAAAGCACCACCTGTACAAAGAGTCCATTTTAATACACTTTATATACACTTACAAAGTTAAAATGACTTTGGTTTGTCTGTAGGGACCTTATCCACACCATCATACAAGTGAAATGACATTTTTTAGTCTTGTCAGAGGCTTTAAATAATTGTGGGGTTTTTTTTGGTTTTTTTGGGGGGTTTTTTGGTGTATGTTGATGTATGTTGACCTAAGTACCATTATTAATTGCTATTTTGCTGCAAATGCATATTCCTTTCTTACTCAAAACTGCTTTGATCGACGTATTTTTGGTCCCCGATGAATGTTTCCATTCCTTGCGGTATAGTAATAGACCTAGAGATGTTTTAACTCCAGAATGTTCCTTTAAAACATGTCATCCAACCCTGGTGACAGTGAAGAAATGGTCGCAGTTTTGAGCAGGTCATCTGTGAATAGCAATGCTTGGCGGATAAAACATATAAAACATGAGATAAGGTACTTTATCATTATTAATGTCTCTTTTTTCTGTCAAATATTCAACCCACAAAATTATACATTATTATATAATGGTGTAAAACTAAAATAGAGAAAGTCTGAGCATCTCACACTTGAAAACTGTTTACTGAAGTGGTCACTTCCTTCACAGAACTCTTTCCTGGAGTGCGCCTACCAGTATGATGACGATGGCTACCAGTCGTACTGCACCATCTGCTGTGGAGGCAGGGAAGTGCTCATGTGTGGCAACAACAACTGCTGCAGGTCAGTGCTGCAGACACGGCCATCACTCATGAACGGCATACAGCGGCTTCTTCAGGGACCTGTTTTAGAAAGTGGTTCATGTGCAAACTGAGTATGTTGAAGTAGGTTTAATTTCATCAGACAATCGAACTGATAAAGCACATTTTGGAGACATCTGAACCATGACATTTCCTTTTATTGACTAAAGAAGCTGCATTGGTCTGCATTTGGATTTGGAAAGTATATTGAGGTTCCGAGTATAGTTTGGGATGAATTAGTAAATGCATTAGATCTACTATTTTTCTGCAGTTACATAACCTATGCACATGATTTTTTTTTATCTGTCAGTGCATCAATTTACAGCCATCGTATGGTCTAAGCCTACTTCACACAAAATATTTCAGGGTATATTTCCATGCAAAAAGATCCAGCTGAACCTTCTTGCTGTGAAGTGAGGAGCAGAACAGGAGCAGTAACTGCAGCAGGAGTCAACCTACGGTAGAACCTCCAAGAGAAGAGAGAAATTATGGAAGATAAGACAGAGTCTATCTTAAACTGTGATACAAGAGATAGAGATGGGGTGGGGATGCTCAGTGCATCACGGGAGTCCCCTCAGCAGCCTAGGCCTATAGCTGTATAACCAAAGGGATGACTACAAAGTTAAAAGCTTTATTTAAAAAAAAAAAGATCTTAATCCTAACATTAAATGTAGAGATGGAGTCTACCTCTTCAACTGAGGCAGGAAGTTGATTCCATAATAGAGGAAGCTGATAGCTAAAGGCTCTGCCACCCTTTCTAGACCCACAGCCTCTTGGAACAGCAAATAAAATTACACTTAGTCAGCGTGTAGTGTTTTACTTAAGGCAGTATGGACCTACAAGATCTTGAAGATATGTTGCCACTTTATCATTCAAGGCTTTGCATGTAAGAAGTGATATTTTAAATTCAACTCAGTTCTGTGGAATGAAGCTAAAATTGCTGAGAGATGATTTCTGTTCCCAGTTCCAGTTAAAGCTTAACACGACTGCTTACAGCAAGAACAGTTGTGTATCATTTGCATAACTGGGAAAGTTGATATTATGTTAACTAATTGTGCTTTGTAAAGGCAGTAAAAGGATAAAACTGTAGATCCACAAACAGAACCCTACATTATAGTGAAATCGATCAGGCAGTTATTACGTGAACCATTTTAATGCCATTCATCTAATTGCAACAACCTGCTGTAGTCTATTTATAAGAATCTTGTAGGCAATAGTGTCAAATGCTGCACTGAGATCTAAGAGGAGAACAGAGACAGATCCACTGTAACAAGTGACTGAATCAGTTTCCATACCGTGATGAGATCCAAACTACTAATTGATATTGTTTAAACAAATATAATCACTCAGCTGATTTGCAAAAACTTTCTGAAGAATTCTGGACCAGAAAGGAAAGTTGGAAATACACCTGCAGGATCTAAAGATAGTTTTTGAGTAGAGGTTGAATCACTGCAATCTTAAAAGCCCTTCGTACATCTCCTGTCATAAGGGATGCATTCAGTATCTTCAAAGGAATAAGGTCCAGTGAACACATAGGTGTGGGGTTCATAAGGTTCGAAAAAAAATAGGAAAAGTCATGGTATATGAAAATGTGAATTTCCATGCAGTGTTATAGCTCAGTAATTTGTGACGGTTCTTATGAGCATCTGCGTATGTAACCAGGTGCAACTACATCACTGAAGAGACGATTCAGATTATAACACATCAGTGTTAAGTAAACAGACAAACTCATTTTATGAGTCTTGTTGCTTTGTCAGAATAATTTGGCAAAGCTACTTTCGTCTTATAACAAGACAAATTGTAATGATGATATTAGTGCAAATCCATTTGTTTAGTGCTTTTAAGCTACAAAGCTGGACGTAGAAAAAGTCCTGACATCTTGTTGTTTATTAATATTTTCATGATATCCATATTTTCTTTTTCATCTTTAAGATCAAAGAGAAAATAAACTCAACCCTAAATAGAATAGTATCTTCTTTTCCTTTTGGCTGTACTATCATGGGGATGTTGGGCCCTACCATGGTGATGTTGGGTCCTACCATGGTGATGCTGGGTCCTACCATGGTGATGCTGAGTCCTATCATGGTGATGCTGGGTCCTACTATGGGGATGTTGGGTCCTACCATGGTGATGTTGGGTCCTACCATGGTGATGTTGGGTCCTACCATGGTGATGCTGGGTTCTATCATGGTGATGCTGGGTCCTACTATGGGGATGTTGGGTCCTACCATGGTGATGTTGGGTCCTACCATGATGATGTTGGGTCCTACCATGGTGATGTTGAGTCCGACCATGGTGACGTTGAGTCCTACCATGGTGATATTGGGTCCTATCATGGTGATGTTGGGTCCTATCATGGTGATGCTGGGTCCTACCATGGTGATGTTGGGTCCTACCATGATGATGTTGGGTCCTACCATGATGATGTTGGGTCCTACCATG
>JBAMYA010006046.1:0-18031 GCA_037176975.1 Arrhamphus sclerolepis | reverse complement strand
GGGTTTCTCAAGCGCCTAGAGATGACTTGTCGTAAATAGGCGCTATATAAATAAATTGAATTGAAATTGAATTGAATAGTGTGAACACCATGATGACCTGGGACGGACTCGTGATTACGGTACCATGAATAGTTTAATGTGACCAGAACAGCGACCTGTCAGCAGTCGTGTGATGTGAAAGCAACTAAAGCTCCTTAGTCGCTACACGACACAAATCTTATTTGGTTTATGAAAAAAATTGCACTTTGACTTTATTGTAACTCCTGAAAAACTGAGTACAAACTTTATTCTTTTTGGCTTTGCGTTTCTTTTAGCTTTTTAGTTTTTGCTGCTGCTGTTGTTGCAACTATCACCAAGTAAAATAGATAAATAAAAAATACATGAAAACTATTTGAGATTATCAAATGACTATTCAAATCTTCAAAAATGATTGTTCCTCCCAAACGTTTATTAGAATCAGTGGAAGCTGGTTTTGGTGTCCCAGTGGCGGGTTTAGGGTTGTGCTCCCTCAACAGTTTTTTCCAGCAGTCACATTTCATGCATCCTAGGTTGACTGGACATCCTGAATGGCCTGTTTCAGTTAGCGTGAATAGTTGTTTCACTTGTGTGTGGACTGATGACCTGTCCAGGATGTACCCCACCTCATAGGCTCCAGCCTCTCTATGACCCTGAACAGGATGAGGTGAGTATAGAGGCAGGACAGACCGATGTGCTGCTGTGCCACCTCCAAAAGGCGGAGAGTGGTGTTTTAAAAAAAAAGGGGCTTTTTTTTTTTTTTGCTGTGATATGGAACAAATGGTGATTATAGATGACTCTGCTTATAGAACATTTCCTCTCACCACCGCACATCTGTTGGAGAACAAAAAAAGACCATATGAGCACAAAATCTTATTTAGAAAACGTTTTTTCTTAACCCACGGGTTTGAGGTCTTATTTATTTATTTACTATTAGACATCCCTGTGGGGAAATTCATTCTCTGCATTTGACCCATCTGGGCTGCTGGACCCAGAGCGGTGCGGTGCCTGGGGAGCGGGTGGGGGTTTCAGGTGCCTTGCTCAGGGGCACCTCATCCATGAATGTGGACGTGGAGAAGCACTTGTTCAGCACTCCACCCGCCCACATCATTGGTACCAGCAACCCTCCAGTTGCCAGCCCAGTTCTCTAGCCAGTACGCCATAAGATAGTTGTAATGAAGAGACATCAGCTTCTCTCCAAAGTCTGATGACATGAACTGCAAGAATCACTTTCCATGTGCTCTATAGTCCATTATGCTGCATTATTTGTCTGCAATAGCCAAGGCTGGCTTTATAAAAATAAATAAATAAATAAATAAATCAAAAATTTAAATTCAATAGAATTATTGAGTGGGCAGTCCTTTTTTTGTCGAGCTCTGTCTTCATCACTTCTCTCTTTTTTTAGTCTTTTCAGCACACATAGAAGCTACTAGTGAAGTACATGTTTACCACCATGATGACAGCGTTCTGCTCTTGTAGTCTACGTCTCATCATCGTACAGTCTACAGCTCACATTGCTGACATACCCAAGGTTAAGCAGAAGTAGACGTGAGACATATAATGATCTTAAATTAGGTTGAAATTGTGTTCTGTGTTGAAGCCTTAAGGGGGAATATTAAGCTTGCTGGCATGAGGCACCACCTATTATTGTATTTGTATTTTTTCATATTAAACATCCTCATAAGAGGTTATATGTGATGGATTTGGAGGGTTCCAGTTTGCAGAAAACCATCCACAGAGATGAAGTTCAAGGCTGGATTAGAGTGGAATCCAACAGAAATGAAAATCCTTAACAGCTAAAAGATGCCACATCAGCTGATGCCACATTGTTCTAATTTGTAAAACTTGTTCATTTCTCGCATTTGCATTGTCTCATCGTCACCTCTCATTCAGCTGTTTAGCTCTAATTTGTTCTGTTTTGTTTGACACAACCAGCATTTACATTTGACTACACAAACACACACACACACACATATTCTTTCAGTCCGGAGTCCTCCAAGGAGCTGCCATATGTATGTGTGTCTGTGCACGTGCGTGTGTGTGATAATGAAAGCTGCTGACTGGCAGATGTGATTGGCTAACTCCTCAGCCACTAGAGATTGTCTAAATGGATCCAGCTAGACGCCAGACAGGCTGCATACAGTGTGTTCATGTTTGTGTGTATTTGGTGTCAGTGGGTGTTGCTAGTATTTATGTTTAGATGAAAGTAGCTTCATAAGGTGTTTATGTGTGTGTGTGGGTGTATTTGGGTGTGTACCTGCACAAGTGTGGGTCTTGGGATGTCAGTTAGAAGGCTCCATACTGCAAGTGTCAGTCTGCATAATGGCGTGGGTACTTTGTGCATCACTGAATCAAGGGCGTTTCATTCATTCAAACTATTTACTATTCAGTTAAGAGTTCAATTAAGAAGGTAAATATGAGAGAGAGAGAGAGAAAACACTCGGCTACACTTGCAAGCCAGTAATTTACTTTGGTAAAACTCAAGAAACCATGAAAGCAATTTATTTTCCATTGGCCCCTGTCTTTCTTTGACACATTATTGTACCAAGTGTGAATGTTATGAAAGTAGACAGAGAGATCAATAAAAGGAGTAAAAGAACATTTATTGATGCTGACAATGGAGGAGTACTTTAGTAATTTAACTATATTGATATATATCACAACTTCAGTAGGCCGGGGATTCAAAGAACCCTCCAGGACAGAGGTACTGGTGGTACCTAGCATGAAAGAAAAAAACAAACAGACAAAAGAAAACTTAGATATAAGGAGAAAAATGCCTTTGGAAGAACGACCACAGCCAGAGAAAATGAATGACAGGATGCTTAATAGCTGGCAACGTGTCCAGGGTGCATCTCCAAACGTACAAAGTGATGCTGAAAACAGATGATTGGATTGATGGATTTTGATAGGCTAACAGGATATTCTCATCAAAGGAAAAATGAGCCGAAGCAACGCAACATCAGTGTGTCAAGAAATCCCAAGTTTATGAGGAAATGAACTGTAGGAGGAATGATGGAAGATCATTTAGTATCAAAGGAGCAGATTTTTAGTTTGGACAAGGGGAGGAAGTGGTGGAGCCTAAAGCTTAAAGGACCCAACTTTGAAACACCAATCCCTGAATGAAGCCTGAGCCTGTAGAAACGGAGTGCAGGTTCATCCCTTTGAGGTCCTTCGAATTACCGGCCATAGTTCCCTCAAGCCGCAGATCAGAACATGTTGTATTTATTTCACTGACACCTGGAGATTCAAGACAGAGCTTGGCTACGTCAGTGACCAGGGTAAGACCCAAAGAAGAGACCCCAAACATCCAGTGACCCAGAGAAACCTCATTAATGATGCCAGATCAACAGTACCAAGTGTGGTAGTTGTACGTTGCGAGATGAGGTGTAACCTTACAGGAGCGACTGCATCTCCTGTGTTCCTTTCTTGAAAGACATTCATGATGCACAAAAGTAAGTAAATCATCAGTCATAGAATTTTTGAAGATTAGATTATCAACATTTGATCTTGGAATTCAGCGTGTTGAGTAAATCACATTTCTCAGCTTGGAAAACAACGGCAGACTCGAGGACGAACAATGAGCTCATGGATAACTTGACATTTTGAGGAATGTTTGAACTTTTGTAAAGATCACACAAAGGTACACACACGGACACACACACCGAGTATCTAGAGTTAAAGAGTAAGAATGACAACAGTAGGTCACACATGCTGATTATCTTTCATATTAGTTTTGTTTTAAATATGTATTTACGTTCCTAACCAGTAGAAGCATCAGTGAGAAGCCTTCAAAAAGAACATCCCCATGACTGTGTGTAGAACTGAGGGAGCGTCTTCACCTCTGGACTGTGGCAAAGGGAGTGGCATTGTAAGAAAGACAAGGGTGTGTGTGTGTGTGTGTGTGTGTGTGTGTGTGTGTGTAAGTGTGTGTGTGTGTGTGACGCAGAGAGCTTTGCTTTCATGCCTGACTGAGCAGTGAAAGAGTGTTTGTCACAGAGGACAAGCCAAAAGACAGAGCGTAAAAGTTAGGTGAAAAGGAAGAGACACTGGGAAATGGACGTGGGGAGAGAAAGAGTAGGCTGAAAGCGTCTTCTGTCTCACCCCCAGTGTCTTCCCCTCCTCTCTGCCCGGTCTGGAGAGAAGGGGGGGTGGGGGGGAGAGAGAGAGTGCAGAAGGAGAGACAGAGAGGAAGCTCAGCCACGCTTGCTCTTTAGCGCAGGACTCAGGAATTCCAGGACCTTTGGAGTTATGAGCACACACACTCAAACATAAATACTGCTTCTGATGTGGTTGGTACAAATTTCAACAGGACTCAGAGCAGAAGAGGGGAAAAAAGATAGAGTTGGAGGAAAAGATAATAGAGAGCAGCCCTTTTCCTGTGGACTATTTGAGCATGACGGCACCTGCCGAGAGGAAAGTGACTCAGAGGGGCTGAAGACTGAAACGGGACACAGGCAAAGGAAGCTGCTGCTGATGAAGGTGAGATGGTCGTTTATCTCCACAACCCATGACACCCCAGCATCTTTATTCTGTCATGATGGTACCATTTCAAGGAAAGACTTTTGTTAGAGAATTTAGTGGATTGAGTTACTGTGGGAGGGATGGTGTGTTTGATGGTGAGGCAGAAAAACACGTGACATGGGTGTTTTTTTTTTCTTTTAATCTTTTTTTTTTTTTTTACTATTAAATTGTTGTTAACATCTGAGATTTATTTGCCTTTAAATAAATGTTTGGAGAATTCTGAAGCTGTGAAATACCCTGTTCAGGTTTGAGTTGGAGTGGACTGTGCACATTTAAATGTGTGTCAGCTCTGCTGCATTTGTTGTTTTGTGTGTTCTGATTTTAGCTGCATTTTCACAATAACTCTTGTAAACTATTTTTAGACAGGAAATATGTGTCTCTTTGTTCTTTTATGTTTTCTTTAAATAGATTTAATGAGTCTTCTTAGCATAAACTATAAGAAAAAGAATTTGAAAGTGTGTCTTGGATGCTTTATTTCCTGATGGTCCACCGGTGGAAGTAAAGGGGGATTTAGAGGGAGTTATTATTTCTTTTGCAGACATTCTGCTTTTTCAGCCAGCAAGTTATTTCAGAAATGGGGATTTTTTTTTCTCCATATTTTTGGTCTTTTAGTCCTTTTACACCTGTTGTTGTTATTACTGGGTGTTTCATCTGTCTCCTCCTTCAACTAACTATTCCCTTCCACTTTTGTTGGCTTTGGTTGTTCACTTAAATCCATCGTCTGTCACACCCCTCTCCTCTCTTCTCCTCTCCTCTTCGTCATGCTTGTTCTATCTATTCACCTACGTTTTGTAAAGCTTTGTGTGTCTGTTCTTCTTTATTGACTTTATGGACCATAGACCTATTCATTCTTCCTGTCACTCAGAGGACCCTCTGTTTTTTTTGTGTGTGCGTGAGAGTGGGTGTATACATGTTTTAATGCCAACAGGTGTGTATTTTCTCTGTCATTTCAACTATTCAGTCCTGTAATCAATGGTCTCACTGGTTGTTTGTAGCCTCTCTTTACCCAAATCCATCCCAATCTGCACAGTAGCCCTTCTATTACCATGCTATTGGGTCTACACATGAACCATTCCTTTGTGGTGGTGGCCCGCCAGTGGCTTTCACAACAGTTATTTTGTCATCTGTTTACTGTAATGTACTTATAATCATCCCACTTTGTCTTGCTGAGGTCCGAGGTGATGAGTAAGCCACATGTAAGACAGGTGTAGCTCAGTTAGAACTAACCTAAAACGTGTGAATGAATTTAAAGATGCTCTATGCAGCGATGCCACTCCACACCAGATAGGGGCAGCATATCAGGACAAATCTCCCTTGGGGGGGAAACGAAGCCAGTGTTGACCCTTGTTTTGCATCATTCTTTTAATCACGCCTTCTCTTTGTCTTCAGACATGTAGTTTTGATGGTCACACACAAAGTCTCGGCCACCCAGCGGGTCTCCAAACCGACAAAACCCATGAGGAAATAAGATCACCATACTATTTCCAGAACAGGAATGAAATGAAACGGGAAAAAGAAAACCACTAAGAGTAAAGGAGTAGATTAGCACGTGTGGGCATCAGATTTTCTGCTATGGAAATGTAGAAAAATTGTTTGTAATGATACAGTTACCTAATCAGACTGTGGAAATGCATGCTGCTTGCAGCATCTTCTCAGCTGTAGCTCAAATTTGGATTCATCTGATGGCAGCTGGTGATGGTTCATTCACGATCGTTATTCACACATGGTGCAGGTGTGCTGACGGGCACACCCATTTCCCCTAGTTAACCTGTAAGCTCAACCTAAATGGTTTACTCAGCTGGTAATGTTTACATTATTGACACAGAGCAGAATTCCCCCTAAAGCAGCATAACTTTCTCTTCATAATTTGGTTGTAAATCTTCAATGATCATATCTAATTGAGCTAAAAATCTGGCATGAAAAGGCTTAAATTCCTTTTGTAAAGGAATTTTCTGTTTTCTTTCCGTTTACATCTTAAATGGAACTGGACAATAAGCTCAAGTGATTACTGACCAACTTTATCAAAAAAAAGCTTGCCTGGTAATTGCATGAAACAACAAAGTTTTATGGCTTCCAGGTCTGTCTGCAGATTGAGCTGCCCTCAGATGACGGCTGATGTTCCAGTTTGGCTTGTACGTCTTTCTGGGATGATGTCAAGAAATTTTACATTTCCAAAAATCCGGGAAAGTTTCTCAACTATGATAAAAGAAAGTAAAACGTGACCATTTCCACAAGGACAAGCAGTTTTACATCTGCTCTTTCATAAAAGTGATTCTGGTGCAAATGTTTTACTTCAGTTTTTATTTTATAATCAAAGACTTTATAAAAGATTTATGTAGTGAGTAAGTCTGCAAAACCAATGCAGAGCTTCTTTAAAGAACAATAACTCTAAGAAACGTTATGGGTTGGCACCAAAGATTCTCCAGTTCAGAAAGCCTCAACTTCTCTCAGGAAACTGAGATTTTCCCATTTATCATTATGTTGTCATTAACTGAGTTTCCTCTTCATTAGTGTGCCAATAGTTCTCTTGAAAATAATCCCAGAATCATTCAAGCTTCATGGAAGCTGTGGTTTAGTGTTCCTCTTTTCTAGCTTCAACAATATTTAATATTTTGACATTGTTGTAGAGGGATGACCCATGTTGCTTCACTTCATTCTAGTGTGTCGGTATTCATTTATACACAGCTCTCTTAAGACCCCAGCTCTGTGTTGGAAACTGTGTTGCAGGTTTGAACTATGACTGAAACATTAACCTCTTGATGGATTTCTTCTTCAGCCATCTCTTGTAGAGTTGCCGTGGTTACGGGGATAATTGTCCTGCTGCATGATCTAATTACCAATGGCCTCACATATAACCAGACAGTTCATGGTCCTCTCACTGACTAAAAGCTGCCCAGGTCCTGCTGTTGCAAAAGAAGCTTAAATCATAACTCCTCCATCTCCTTGGTTGAGAATTGGTACATGATGTTTATGTTGAGAGGATGTTTGGTCCACATCTTTCCTGTTACATCCATTTTTCTCCATCGTGTGTTAGTCAAATGTTAGCTGGCTTATCTCATACTTACATACCTCTCATCTCAAATTTGCATCTGTACTTGAATTTTACTGGTGAAAAATCATTATTTTCATTGATGCATTGTGTTGGGGTTCCAGAATAGCGTCCTTTGTTGTTGAATTGGGGTAAAAAGTTTGAATTGGAGAGCATGAAAAAAAAAAAAGTCCTATCTTTAGTATACTGAGTTTAAATATTATGTATGAGTTCCAAATACCCTACTTATGACGTGTCAGTGTTTTTTTTTTTTCTTCAGGGCAGCCCTGTTACATGCACTTTTGTCTCTTTACCGCATGGCCAGATACAGCGTTCACTCTTGTGCGCGATCATTTTACATCAGAGAGCAGCAAAGTGGACATTTATTTAACTCAACATCTCTTGTGGGTTCAAGGTGGGTCTGCTGATCGCCTGGTGATGAATTGACCACCAAGGTAACTTTACGGGTGAAGTGGCTACAGACTGATCCACTGTCACACCTTAAAACCCATTAACCCCTCGTTCAACTCGCCTGCTGCGGAAAAACACATTGACCTGCGCCTTAACCTTAGACGAGCATCGACCAGCTATCCACCAGGTCAGCAAAAAGTAGTTAGCGCCCGTACACGGCAGAATTAAATAGATTTAGAGAAGTGAATTTTTCCCGTGGACCGGCACTTTTGGTGTATTAGGTTGTCTTAGTTGGATGTTTTCCTGAGAACAGGCAGCAATGTTTTCCTTTGTTTGAAATATTTAATGAGTATCTCCGCTCTCTTGAAATATTGACTTTTTCTCCTATAGCCGGAGGGGACAGACGGGAGAGGAGGTTGTTCTCTCATTCAAATAAAAAGCAAAAGGCTGTTAGCATCAAACTTTCATCAGCTTCTTTTTATTATTTATTTTGGTTTTCTTTTTCGATCCTCCTTATTTAAAAAAAAAGAAATAAGAAGGTAGTGAAACCACAGCTAATGAAGGGTATAATAGTGTGTGTGTCCAGGTCATTTCTAGACTTTTTAGGGCCCTGAGCAAGATTCTGTTTGAGCCCCCGAAATTTTGAAGACACATTTCTGACCTAATAAATTCAAATTTTAGGGTAAAATGTAAGAATATCTGTCCTCATCAATTTGGAAATTTCAAGAAACAAATGCAAATCTTCTGACCTTTATAATAATTTGAAATGAATTAATTTAAAAGGAAATTTCTGACCTGAATTTGCATGATGACTTTCAAAACAAAAACCATGCATGTGGGGAAGGGGTAACGCAAATAAACTTGTACAGTATATTTGTGAGAAAAATCTAAGAATTAATGACCCCATAAACTTACAAATTAAAAAACAAAACAAACAAAAAAAAAACTTGTGATATCTGTTTGCAAATCTGAAAGCAAATTCTTTTACAAATTTTCCAACTTTATAAACTTGCAAATTTATGAAATGAAATCTTAGAAAATCTATATTTCACACTAATCTGGATCATCTACTGGTGAAGCCTAAAGAGGGTAACAAAATCAGGTTGAGCCTTCGGTCAGCAAGATCATTTTCCTAGTTCATCACTTTGTTACAAGAGGTAGATAAGGATGTTTACCTTGACTGATGCTGAGTCCAACCCTTCCATGAGAGTGTCTCCAAAGTGCACAAAGATCTGGGTGGTGGAGCAAAGCAGCCAAGAAAAATAAGACATAATCGCCGTCAAGTACAGCACATTCATGCAGTGTTTTTGTAAACATATTACTTATTAAATAGACTAATTATACATATAATAAAGGATTTGTACTGGATGAGTTGTAAAAAAAAAAAAAAAAACTAAACAAGTGTCACCATGGACCTAAAGGAACATTCCAACAACCTCAGGTCAATGATTAGATGGTAAAGAGTGGTGGAGAGAGAACTGATCTGGATTTGTAGTGAAAATGACAATTAATGTCAGAATTTGGAGCAATCAACCTCCAACAAAAATTAATTGTTATTTTAAACTTCTGACAAGACTCAAGTGAAAGGTGGGTAGTGTCCCTACAGACACAGTAAGTCTCACTTTTAGTGTGTACAGAAAGTGTATAAAAAGGAAAAGTTTGCACGGACAGGGCCTTCCAGTTGCAACAACTTTGTTTTAAGCAAGAACAAGATGATCGAAAAGGAGGAGAGTTCATGGCCCCTACTTCCATGGAACTGGATCCATGATGGTATAATGTAAAGGAGTCCCAGAGTTGTTCAGTGTAGTATGTGTTGCTATGCAATTGCACCACCACAGAGCTAGGTGGCAGTGCAGGTTCTTTTCTGCAGCACTGTAGCTTGAAAACGACAAACGAGAACAATGCTACGAGTTTAAGAAATCATATTTGTTCCTGCTGACACAGTGCTATGTAACATACTATGGAGAGAAATACATGCCAGGGTGCGGCATAAATTACTCAGTACGGTTCCTTCCATTGCATAGATACATCACTGGTTTGATGTTGAAGTGTTAACTAAACTTTAGAGTTATAACAAGGTGACAACGACTTTTTGGAGATGTCAGATGTGGGATTTCCTGTAGAAATACATATTTTTATACACTTTCTGTGCATTTAAAACATTAAAGTTTGTCCGTAGGGGCTATATCCACACTGTCTCTTCATTAGAATGACATGTTTTAGCCATGTCAGAAGGTTAAAGAAGTTGCTAACATAAATTGCCATTTTCCTGCAAACAGAATTCATGAGATTATGGTCCTGAACAGAGAGTTACACTCTTTACCATCTAATAATAGAACTCGAGTGGTTCTAACTCCAGAATGTTCTCTTAAGGACTGAAAAGTCTCAGCAAAACACAGCATATCTGAAGTTATAATCAGATGAGGTTATAATCAGCATCAGACAGACTGGAGACGTGAAGAGAAACAAAATGGAATATATCTTCCTACATTGGCAAAGAGGTCAGAAGAGTCACAGATTTTATGTTGTCATTAAATAAACAGATTTGAGTTTAAGAGTGATTTATATTTGGCCCAGATGTTAAACGTGCAAACCAAAACCATCCATCTATTCATCCATCCATCTATTATCAATACCCGCTTATTCGTGTGCACAAACCAAAACCGTATGAGGGATTTTTGGTGGTTTACTCAAAGCGGGAAGCTCAGAATCTCAAGAGGAAGGTTGGTTTTTCTTTCTTTCCTCCTTTTTTCTTAACACGGAAATCCTTTAATAAAACAGTTACTCATCAAAAGCTGATCAAAATCAATGCCCCTCCTTTTCTTTTTTTTAAATAACAAATTTACAGAATTGCATTATGTAACTATATTAGAGTTCAAACAACAGTAATCCATGGTGTGTCCACGTTGCACAGCTGATGCTGCCAAAGTTGCGTGTAGTTTTGATTGTTTGCCACATGCCAGTTTATAGTTCAAACAGTCAATGCTGAGAAACAGCTGGAAATTACAGAAACTCTGAAACTGATTTACACCATCACACAAGATTTGGATTATTGTTTGTTTTTTCATGATGCTTTTTGTTAGTAAAATGAGTCAAAGATGTGAGTCAGACACACACGTCATTTTGAATGCGAACTATTTCCTCAGAAGATCGTTCTCTCTTTTTCTCTGTTGATACATAAAGGTTTAGAAAAGAAAGAGATAAAAAAGTATCAGCCTTAAAGCATAAAATTAGCAAACAAATGGATTAAGATAATTAGGCTGACACATCAAATTAATTAGTTAATTAGGTTTTTATGCAGAATGGTAAATGACTGTATGGATCCTTGAAAAAAGAGGATCGAACAAACTGATGGACATGAATTTGTTTAGGTTATAAAGCAGGAGGAAATTCTCTGAATAGTTTTTTCTTTCCAAATAGATGCACATGTAACCTGGTTGGACTTCAAAACTAAAACGGTCTGTGACTTCAAAAGACTGGTCCTAAAGCTTTAAAGTCTGACTTCCAGCTGTCTAACACCCATTTTTCATTTTGTAGTGTTTTGCTTTTTATTAGCAGATTATTATTCCAGTGTCAACAGAAAGACACAGGGTCATGTGCAATAAAGAATCAAATAAATGTGGTCAAAATTAGGAACACTCAATATCTGTTTTTATAACAAACAGTTCAGTAAATAGGCAATAGGGAAATATATTTGCACGCAAAAAGATCTCACAAGTCTCAAACACGCTCTGTTTGCTCCCCGTCTTGTGTCTCCTACCTGTGACTTCCTTCGATAATTCCTTCTTTCTTCTCCAAATGCTCTGCTTTAAGTGTTGCTGATGCAGAACAGCCTCTCCTTTGCCAGACTGACCTGTAATTGCACTCTCACTTCGTGTAGACTTCAGTTTAGACTCGAGGCCTGTCCAGTCCCATCACCTTGAGAAGTCATGCGGTGTTGAAGGCAGGGGGGAATTAGTCTGCGTTACACTGAAAGATGGGAAAATAACGAGATTCCCGCCATCTCTGTCACATGCATACACTTTAGATTCAGGAACTCTCTCTGCCTCGACACACACACATACACACACACACACACACATGTCCCAGGGTAGCGCTTGAGGGGCTTATGCAGAGGATTTTGCTGTTCTGCAGTGTGCCTGTCAGATAAGGAAGGAGACATGGGCCTGCCTGGTGACATGCTACTGAGCGTGTGCAGCTCAGCTTCTTCCTCTTCCCTCTTTAACCTGTCACTCAAGTACCTGCCACACTCTACTGCCACTGGTGATGGCACCACGCACACACGGGCCATCTTGCATATAATTTAGTAAACTCACAAGCATACACACATTTAAACACACCTGTGCAGAGAATTTTCCACCAAAACCCTCAAATCACCTCTTTGAGTGAATCAGGTAGCTGTCCTGATGAGAGGACGACTGGAGAGATCCCAGCAGACTTATTTAATTCACAGTATCGCTGACTGAAACATCACCAGTTGCTTTCTGTGGAATTTTACTTTCTCATAACCTCTTGTTTTTTGTGCTTCTTCTCTGTTTTTATATCCCCTTTTCTTTGCATCCACCCCCCCACCCACACACACACACACACACACACACACACACACACACCACCTTCCCTGGGCAGGTTTCTCTGCTTCTTACCTCTCATTTTCACACCTCATTGCCCTCCTCTCCATCTTCTCACCCTCAATACTCCGTAGTTCTGCTTCACAGATTGGACAAAAAAAAAAGAGCAAACCTACAAGGAATCAGAAAACACGCAGATAATGCAGAGCTTTTTATTTTTTTGGGTGGGGGATCGATCTCCTGACTACATAGTGTAGGTGTGGCAGCTCTGGCAAAATGGCTCTTTTCTCCTCTTTCTTTGAGTCCTCTTCCCTTTCTTGTCTTTTCCAGTTTCTTTCCAATGAATCACAAGGTCTCCTGGGTCATCACCATTAAGGGCAAGGTTATCACACCTTACTTACATGTTAGTATGTAAATGAGGACTAATTTGGTGATGACGATATTGAAACGTACCAGATGCTGGGACAACATTTTCCAGTGATAACATAACTGGCTCTCCTTTTCCCGCCTGACTTACCAGATGAACATTTTGTACAGCTGCCATCCTCAAACTATCAATCTTAAACTAAAGCCTTTGGCCTTGTCCTGTCTCATCCCGTCCCCACACCGCCACCCCACGCCCGCCCTCTTTATCAGCACCATCCCCCAGCTCCAGCCTCTTGGCAGCTCCTCCAGGCAGGCTAATTGACTCAGTCCCAGGAGGGGGGGATCATGCCACAATTCTAATTTGGCTTCTCCTCCTCTAGATAAAAGCTACATCCCTCCATTCCCCCCTTAATGCCTCAACATCTATCAATCTACACCTTTATTCCAGAGGTTTTTTTTTCCATTAACTAATGACAGCATGCGGAAGATATGCAATTTATTTTCTGTTTGTCTGCTTCTCGGCAGCTTTCCTTTTGTACACCTTGTCTTTATATGTGGCTGCCTATATGACAGCACAAAGGCACAGCCCCCCACCCCCCACTTTTGCTCACCATGGGGTTCACCTTCAGAGAGTTCACGTCTCCGCAAATCACACCTGGGGACTGTAATGGGTGTGTCTCGTATAAATCCGACGCCTTCGGAGAACAAAGACATTTTGTTACTGATCTTTAGAATCAGTGAGAAATAACCAGAAGTCCTCAGTTTCAACATCTGCCAACAAAGAACACATATTGTATTTTTGCAAACCTGTACGTATTCTCGGATGCTGCTTGCAGCTCAGTATTCTGCAAATTGTTTGCATGCATCAAATGACCAGTGCATGTTTGAATTTATGGTGATTTGTGTAAGCACTATATTTTTGCCACAAAGTACTGGTGTGAAGCTAAAAAAAAACCTTAATCTAAGGCAAACACAAAGAAATTTATACGAAACACCACTGACACAATCCATTCCCTAGCCTCTTACCCTGACTTTAACAGAAACATCTGCATACCAATTGTTATCCTGACTCCCCATTTTACCATAACCTAATGCTAATCCGAACCCTTAACTCATTAAACTCATTTTCAGACATCTAATTTTAATCGGTGGAACCTCTGCAGTAGGTTTGCACTCAAAAGCTTGACAAAGACCAAGAATCACAGAAGAGGCTCTTTCTGAAAACATAGATTTGCCTGAAATTCCTTTAAGCTTGCTGATGAGCAGAACTAACACCTCATGAACTCACACTCCTGTTGGGGGGTAGGACACACACACAGCTTCAGAATATCAAGATTTTATGTCCTGTAAATGACCTTAACACTTCAAATCCTGCCATGCATGTCTGATCCAGAATCAGATTCAGAATATGCGTGAAAAGCACAACAAACTGCAGAAGAAGCAAGATAACAGCAGGATGGATTGTGCCATCAATGTCGGGTTTTTAGATGTACATGTGGGAAGTGTGATAAAATGCTTCCTGAATCAAAAAAACATCTGTGACCTGGAGTCGCCAACAACTGAGGCTGTCTTGGCGTGACAGTGAGTAAAATTGATCTTTTTTGCATCTTGCAGATGCACATTGCATTGAGAATATAACTATTATAACTATACAAGCTGCTATACATGATGTCACAGAGAACCAAAGTCCTCTAGGAGGAAGTGTTCTCACCACTCTGGAAACCAAATATATTGGTTTCATAGGAATACTTCAACTTGTGTTTGCCTTAATGTTGAGCCTCTGGTTACATCTAATGTGAGAATTAATCACAATAACATTTAATAAATGTCAGAAAACATGGAAAAGCTAAATATTACCACTTTAAACTCCTGAGGAAAACACAAGGGGCCCCCATGTTTAAAGGAGTTCAAGTCTGGGTCCCCATAATGATGTGAAAAAAAACAAAAAAAAAACAACATACCAGGCATGCACACAAGAATGCAGTAGTGCACCCCAATCGACAATTTTATCTTGGCAGATTATTTACAGCAAGCTTGTTTGGTGTCCAAATGGCATTCTCAGATGGACAGGCAGATATTTATCTCGAGGTTTGGGGTAATCTTGTCTTGTGGAAAAGACATTTAACAACCGGCGCTTGCCTGAAGAGGAATTTGTGGAAAGAGTTCAGAAGGACCTGCTCTGCATCTTTAAAAACGGGTGGAAAACGCATCCTGGACCTAAATCGTAAGTGACAGCTCAGTTATAGGACATGCACATGTAACACAATGAGCCCCAAATGGATTACCATTTGGCTAGCCATTACCATTAAAAAAATAAAGAAAAGAAAAGATTAAACTAGTAGTGCATTTGCAATCAGGTGGATCGGGGAAATTAATCTGCTTACTAGAACACAGGACCATTTAAAGTAGCTCCACTTTTAATAACCAATTGTCGTAATGGAGGGCAAAATGTGGTCTGAGGGACAATTTCAAACAACTGTCTTCTTCAATCAGTGAGTGTGTGAACAGCGTGTGAATGTCTCATTGCTTGTTCTGCAGAGTAACAGAAACAGTATAGATTCAGAATAATGTAAGAAAAGAGGCTCTTAGATCCTGTCTGACTGTCCAACAAGCCCTTTGCTGCAGAATAATAATACCCGTAGGGACACTGATGTGGAGCATAGACGCATGGAAGGACTGAACGCACAGAGGTGCAGCTTCTTCTTGTTCAAAAGCTACTAAGGTGTTTTAGTATCTGATGAAGAAGGCTTTCACATTTCCATGTTAAAGTACTCTTGGAAAGGTTAGAAAACAGAGCCATTATGAGTTTTTATGTGGCGCCTGATCGCTTCACAAAGTGTACAGAGTCTAACTTCCTGTTTCACAGGTCATAAGTGTTGCAGTAAATTTACAACGGCTGACAAACTGATTGAGATAATAAAGCACGTGGGAGGTTTGCCTGGACAAAACCAGATACAGATTTATTAGGGACATGGGTTTCCTGTTGACTTATTGAAGACATTAAGCACATGCATGTTTTTGTTCTGGTGCAGAAACGAATTAACTCAACATGATAAGCAATGAACAAGTCATCACTGAAATCAGATTGGCTGGTGTCTTATGTGTGGGTGAGGACCTTCATGCGTCAGACCCCACATGTTTATATACTGCTCATTATATCCCTCATTAGCCGTGTTGCTGAAAGCAGCATCTCTTTTGATGCGGACCTAAATGTGAATTCCCATGTAGATAAAAGACCGACCGTCTCTAGCTGCATCTACACACTAAACTGCGAGTGTGTATAAAGTGTGTGCATTTTAATTGGACAGTCGGTTTGATAGATTACTTGCAGGTTGAATGTGACTGCTTAGAGTTGTACAAAGAAGAGTGACACACATAAAGGAAGAGGACAGAAGGGGGAGGCAGACGAGATAGTGAGCTGGAAGTTGACAGAGGAGAGAATGGTCTTTGAAAATAGTGATGGATGAGTGTGAAACTGGCACCAGCAGGTTGTCTCTGGTCATAAGCTGGGAGGTGTTTCTGAGAAGCAGTGGTGATTACGGCTACTGATCTGAAGAGGGATAAAACCACACCAGGTCACTTTGTTCCGTTGTTTAGGTCTGAAGGTCTTCCAACCTCCATTAACCCCCCCCCCCCTTTTTTTTTTTAAACTTTGCATCTTCTTGTGTTTCTTATCATTTTTGTCATGTTGTGGGTCCATTATAGCAGTGAAGGAGAATTCACAGCAAGTCTGAGGACCAAGCACAAGACATCAAACAAACCTGCAACCAATTTATGAAGAAATACAAAAAAGTAATAATAAAAAAAATTCCAAAAGGAACATCACAAAACAGAAGCAAAAAAGCAAAAAAAAGGTTTTCTTTTTGTTTTATTTGATTATTTTCCAAAATGTTTTCAGTTGTGTTTTTTTCTGAAATTTTGTTCAATTTGGACTTTTTATTGGCTATGTTCAAAGCCCCTGGTAGCCTAGCTTAGCATAGTGGCAGGAGGCAAACTGTTACTCCTCACCTAGGCAACAAAATAAACTTCCAAACAACTGTAAAAAGTCCTTATTTACATGCCGCGACTCGCCTTATGTAGACATAACTGTATGAAATGAGACGCAACAATCAGGTGATGATGATGATGATGATGATGATTACGTAAAGCCAAACATTGCAGGGTCGTTTTCAATCTTTTCAATCCAGAATACACAGAAGATGACCTAGAGCTTTTGGACACACTAGCAAGCTGATAGACGTCACTGACTCCTCCAGCTCTTTGCATATTGTTACGTTAACTAGCAGTCCAAGTCATATGGCCTATCAGGTAAATGGGTATCAGGTAAACTGCAAGCATAATATATCTTTAAAAAAACAAAAAAATCATTTATTGTTTTGGAGGAAAGTCTGTTCAGTTTGCCTCCATCTCAGTGGATGAACAAAACCCACCAGGGGGTCAGAGGTTGCATATTCTGACATCTATATTTAGATTAATGAACCTCCAGGTGGTGATATAAATTGCTCCTTTAACTGCCCCTCTCTCTCTGAGGAAGTAAATAAAACTGCATACCTAAATATTTTTTCTGTCCTTTGATGAGCAAAATGCTGTCAGCGTAGGGGGTGTGGTCAGGAAAAGGGAAAGGTAACTGTTCCGCCTCTGTCACTGCGTCCAGGTAGAGGTGCATCTGTTGAGAGCAAATAGTCTGTTTCACAAACGCTGGCGTATCTCTTTAATAATGGGATGGATGGGAGGATTCAGAATGACGGATGGAAAAGGTTACAAAACCCTCTCTTGCGGTATCGATTGAGGGCGTGATACCTCCCTGAGGGTAACATGTCAACATAGGTCCATGTCCATTCAGAGCTCTTCTTCGTCTTCATTTGATGCTTCATTTCCCATTTCTTGGTCACATTTCCCTTTTAATACCGTAAATACTTTCATGTGTTTTTGTTTACAGTCCAGTACTGCACATCTGTCCAGAACTCCATGTAACAATATTTCTGGATCTTTTTTATGATGTTTTCTTTTTTCTACCCATGCATATGTGTTTCTTTCTTTTAACACCAAGAGTGTAATTTGGATATCTTTCTTGGTGTTTCTTTTAGTAAGCTTGTTAAAAGGTTAAAAATCTGCACAGATT
>JBAMYA010006035.1:0-18031 GCA_037176975.1 Arrhamphus sclerolepis | reverse complement strand
CCCCCCCCCCCCCCCCCCCTCCCCCCCCCCCCCCCCCCCCCCCCCCCCCCCCTCCCTTCCCCCCCCCCCCCCCCCCCCCCTCCCCCCCCCCCTCCCCTCTTCCTGGCATCGTCCATGATTTCAGGGCTGATTTGGATGAGAAGTCGTGTTGGCTTGGCAGCAGCAGCCCATTTCATTATTGTCCTGATGTATTAGAGGTGAAGGCGGGGGGGGGGGGTATGTGTCGTTTGGTGGTGGAGGAGAAGGAAAACCATCAGGTATGAGGGGATGGTACAGTAAGAGGAGTACCGAAGGAAAAGTTGTGTGAGTCTGACTCTGCTCTCTGACATCATCAATCGTTCATGAGCGAGACCAGAACCAGCCATCGATGCATGCATGTGTGATCCAAGAGTCCCTGCTGTCAGCCTGAATAACTGCAGAAATTATGAAGGTCTGGGAATGGGGGATGGGGGCCAGGGTAGGTTTCACAATCCCCTCCACGATTTACCCTCAATTTAGCTATTAAGTGTCTCTGTAAGTTTGTACGGGTGTGTGTGTGTGTGTTTGCAGCTGTGTGGTCCTCATTACATGGGGTAGATATATTTTTTTTCTGGCCTGTGCCTGCCTGCAACTCTCTCTGCTGCTGGTTTTCCTGCATTCTTAGAGCCTTTTCTCAATATCTATAACCATCACTCTGCAAGGAAGAAATAGAAGATTTGGATTAGGGAGGCAGAAAAATAGCAAAAAAGGAAAAAGTGACTGAATTCCTGTAAACTGGTCATTCCCTCCCCCTGGAAAATAAAGCCCCTGTGAATAAAATCAGAGCAATTCCATGGTCTGGCCTGCCCTCAATATTATTTAAGTAATACCCTGTTATTATTGAAGAAAGGGAGAGAAAAGTGAATGGCTATTATCTTTATGTGGGTCCTTTAATTTTAATGCACCACAGATTTATAGCTGGGCATTCCAGTGGGGAGGCCCCTCCCTGGTCTTAAAGCGAGCGGGCGGGACACAACCATAGTCCCCACGTTCCCTCCCAACACTTCCAGCCGTCCTCCTCCCTGCTGTCAAACGGCCTCCTGACAGCCGGAGGATCCATGTGCATCAGCCAGAACTCAGCCCACCGAAACGAGAACAATTACACCTTCTCAGACCCCCTCACATGTGCTTCCTGAAAGCCTGTCAAGGAATCTGAACATGCTAAACATTGAACTTCATGTGGCCTAACCTGGATTACTGAATAATCTGAGTTGATACATTTCTGAGGCTCTTGTCCTGCACATCAGAGACCAATCAAACTGACAAAATGACAGGACAAAGCAATAACCAGTCCAGTCAGATGTTACCCTTGAAAGTAAGCACAACAAGGGTCTAATGTGCTTTCAATGCAAATAAACACAACTCTTACTGCCACTGATATTTGCAAAGACAGTGTTTTTGATTCTCGATGTGTACTTTAAGTGCTGGACAGCGGTGGTTAACACTGACGTTTCACAGCAGGGACATTTCTGGTTTTAGTCCTAGCTGGGTTTCTTTCTGGGTATGGTGGCCTCATCTCACAACCCAAAATCATGCTGTTCTGTTCGTGTTTGTTTTCCCTCTGAGGGTCTGGGATTAATGACCCGTCCGAAGTGTACCCCACCTCTCCCCCAGTGAAAGCGTGATAGTTTAACCCTGCAGCCCTGGACAGGATGATACAGGCAATAAAAATAATACAAAAATGACTGAATGGATGGATGAATGTCCAAATTGATTTTTTTTTTCCAATCCACGATCCCAGTCAGCACTAAAATTGAAAGGTTTCTAACATCCCCATGTTTCAGCTTTCCACAAGTTTCTGTGAGTCCAAGACTTCAAGATACACTTTCTGCTATTAGGAAAGAGAGACTGTTTGGTTTTGCAATGACCTTGACATCTAACCAAGCTAAAAGACAAGACAGGCAGAGGTCCACAAGGATTAACAGCAGACCGCTTTCAGTTCAAACCTAACTCAATTTTTATCGATTGTTCTGGTCTGGTTTAAAGAGTTTAAGCAGCAGTGTCCAGACGTCCCAACCATCCACTCCAGTTTTTCAGGGGGGAGGTCAAGCCAGTGTGACCCTCTCCAGCCTGTCCTGGATCCACCCTGGGACCTCCTCGTGTTTGAACATGTCCCACAAACTTTAGATGGAACCAAACTAGCTTGGTTTGACTGTGTTGCAGTTAGTTGTGTCTGATTAAGTGGTTTATTACAGCAATCTGGCAGGATTGCAACTTGCAACCTCTCTGCTCATCTGACTGCTTAAAGTTTAATAAAATAGCGATAAATGCTTAGTTTCTATTTCTTTTATTTATTCATCTATTTATTTTTGCTGTTACCTGCAAATGACCAACATATGTGCAACAAACACCTAGAAAATCTGAAGTGTACTTTTATACGAAAGCTGACATTGTTCCTACCGTAAAATAAATAGTTTCTTAAAGAATTTGTTTAATATAGCCTTATATAACCCCCCTGTGGTCTTTACTGCCCTTTATCTAAGTGGTACCAATTCAGATGATTCCTTCCCATTGTCCTCTGATTCCCCCCCGCTGTCCCTCTGAGGTGTTGAATGGGCTGGTTAAATAGTGATTGGGATGTCATAATTTTGTAAATAAGACACTTCCTGGCAGACAGCTGGTTGGCGTTTCACTAGACCTAATCTTACACACATTAGGACAAAGGTATACGGGACAAAAAGCAGTTTGAATACCAGCCTTGGAGCGGGTTAATAGTCCGTGACACTATGTGGGCTGTGAAACACTTGTTCTCACCCTCCGTCCACCTCACTGCCCTCGCTACTGTGTACTGAGGGCTTACTGGTTGTTCTATAAGATGCGCTGTGTCAAACAGGGTCATCAAGAAATTATATTGTTTGTTTTTTTCTTTTCTTTTCTGTGAGCTGAGTATTTAACACACGCAGGCAACTTACATCCAGATTTTGGTTCAGTAATTACGTATACCTACATCTGGCTGTATTCTTGTTCAGGGGTCACTGTGCCCCATTAATCAGTTCTTCTGTCTTTCTCGTCAGGCGCTTCACAGGCCAGCCCAGACCCCTATGAAGGAGCACCATCTGTCTCCGATGCGTGAGGAGCCACTAGCTCCAGCAGTGAACGAGGAGAGGTCACAGAACGCGGGAGCAGGAGCTACTGGTGGATGTCCACCTGCCACTGCTGGCAGCGCTGGGAGCACCAAGAAGCCACGATCGCGCACAAAGGTAGACTTAGTCCTTCCTTCCTCCATGGAGACGTTCTGCCCTTTTTACATATGGATCTCTTGGCATAAACTAACATTTTATATCTGTTTTCCCTTCATGATTTCCAACTGTGTGAATCCCAGATTTCCCTGGAAGCTCTGGGCATCCTACAGAGCTTCATCCAGGATGTCGGCCTGTACCCGGACCAGGAGGCCATCCACACCTTGTCTGCACAGCTTGACCTCCCCAAACATACCATCATCAAGTTCTTCCAGAACCAGCGCTACCATGTCAAGCACCACGGCCGCCTCAAGGAGCTGGGCGAGGGGGCCGCTGCCAGTGGAGGGGTGGACGTCAGTGAATACAGAGAGGAGGAGCTCCTCTCAGGCTCAGAGGATCCAGAGTCCAGCGAAGACGGAGCTGAGGAGATCTACCAGACCACGGAGGGGAGCAGTGGGAGCACAGGGGGGCTGAACCAGCCTTTGTCCTCCTCCAGTTCTAACTCCAGCCAGGCACCCTCGGGGACCAACGTGGCTCAGGAGGAGGGAAAGGACAAGGGCCATAGCTGGCTTGGTGGCCCTCTGGCCCCTGGGAGCTCCTCATCCAGCCCTCGAGATCAGACTGACCATCAGAGGTAGAGACTGATGGACTGGGAGGCAAGAACAGAGTCAAGAGAGGGAGGAGAAACAGGCAGAACTAATGGGGATCTTGTCGTGATGGAGGATCAAGCATGGCGAAGAAACTGTATGAGACACGAATGTCTATGCAGGCACACTGACCAAGAAACCAATCAGCTGAAATACTGTACGTGACTGAAACGACCAGGCAGACTCTTTGCTGACCATTTTTAAATTTGTGGAGTGAATTTACCTCAGTAAAAGACAGCAGGTTTATGCAAGCGGTCGTATAACTGTGACAAAGTTTCCCACACAACAGCCCCAGATTTGAATTAGCAGGTAGGATTTTTGCTGCTCATGCCTTTCAATTTACAAGCAGAAACAATCAGGTGATTTTCCTCTTATTAGCCAGAAAAGATGCTCCAACGAGACGTTGCTTCTACTTTCATGTCTGAGCACAGTCACACAGGACACTCCCAAAATGTTAGGTTCAATTTGCCCAAAATAGTGACAAGGACCTTAAGAGATGCATAAAACCCTCATATTCCTCAGGAGACACACTGATGTTGCTTTCTCCTTCCTGAGGAAGCAGGTAGATGACATTCGGTGTGTATCTATAAGCTTTATTTCGTTGAGAAAAGAAAGGCCAGTGGCTGCCCCACATCCTGTCCCAGCCTCACAATCACACCCTATTTAGCACTTACTCTTCACAAAGACTGATATTTTGTGGATGTGATGTACTCTTGCCTTCCTCCCTCTCTCCTCTTGAGGCGCGGGAGTATTACAAGCAAGAGTGGTGGATGGACGGACGGACGGATTGAGAGGATGTGGCGAGGAGGGACACTCGGGCCTGAACCCTTACTGGCACCGCCCACGAATGTGTGGTGAGGGGAGGAAAAAAATAAAAAATCAAGACGGGAAAGACAGCGCAGAGATTCAGCAACCAAACAATCTGTCACTTTATGTGCGGTAGTCTACCCCTCCACCCCTCCTCCCTCTGTCTAATTGGTGCCCACAGTCTTGTGTTTCACCACACCTACCCGCACTTAAACTTCACCAACCCTATTTATTGCTATCTTTATCCATGATTATTATTATCATTATTGTTATTATTGTTGTTATTATGGTTAGAATTGCTGTCATGGCGTGCTATTTTTAGTTTTTATTTCCATGGTTTGAAATATTGGTTTTCAGATTTGGGCGGTTGTTTGGATAAGACAAAGTGCTCTGGCCTGAGAGAGAAGGAAGAAAAAGAGGCAAATGGTGAAAGAAAATAAAGAGAAGCAGTTACTGAGTGTTAAAACCTGACCTGTTGTGTTGTATTATGCCATTTTTTTTTAATTGCTCTGTTTCCCCCCAAAAAAGAGAAATAGTTAAGAGAGCAAATGTGTGCTTCTTTTTGCTGCAGTTGATGACAATCTACTTTTTTGAGCCATGAAAGAAAAGTTCAACTCTGTTCTTCACTTTTATGTGTGTAAATACCCGACACGGGATCTGTTGTAATTGCTAAGTGACTTTAAAAGTTTGAGCCAGTGTGGAGAGATGGACGATTTGATGAAAAATCCAAACACAAGACTATTTAAAGAAAAACACAAAAGAAAAAAAAAGCATTCCTACTTTTCTTCGACGTCTGGTGCAGTTGTGTAAGTGTACAGTATGTTTAAAATGATATCTGAGCACGGACAGCATCTTGTTTGACCGTCCTGATCGGCTGCTACACTCAAACAGATGACCTGCCTTTTCAATAATTACTCCGTATGACGATATTGTGCTTTCTGTGTGACAGGAATCAGGGTTAGTCTCAAACGCAGTTCCAATGAAATCTTAGTTCATCAGTGTTGAAGTGAATTAAAATTTGTGAATTCAAACGTGTTTGTTCTTTTCTCTTTTTTATTTAAGTCGCATTATTCAACACACACAAACACACTAAATCTGGGGATTTTCCAGTGGACTCACCAGACAACGAAGTATCACTTTATTGATTATTTCAAACAGTATTATTTGAAAATGAGCACAGATCTGAATCCAGGTTGGTGTGTGGATTTACAAACTTTTAGGTCTATTCAGAAGCTATAAGCCTTATGATATTTTATATTTTAATTGTTACCAAGGATACTGCCCCCACAGACCATCCAAGGTAATTATAACTATGGCCATGTTCCAATATCCGTACTTTCCGTACTCAGTTTGCGTACGTAGAGTGTTCCGTTTACGTGGCAAAAGGACCCAGGTGATATACTCAAAACGGCCAAAATGCTGAGTGTGGAACAATGTGCACTTTTCGTACTTCATGTCCGCCATCTTAGCGGAAAATTTAAAGACAGAAGGCTACTGTAAAAGCAACAACGGCAACTGGCTGCACCTCCTGAAACTTTCAGATGTAGGTTTTGTGATTTTACATTTTAATAATTGTATTTCTCTGATTCACTGTTCAAACGGGTTTGGCGGGTGACGAGCCGAGGCGGCAATCATGATCGTCACTTCTGGTAAGTGGACCATTGGGTATGCGATTTGGAACGACACTTACCTGCCGAACTCTGCGCACTTAGTAAGCGCAGAGAGTGTACTGCGTTTAAGGGTACTCACTAAAGTATGGATATTGGAACACAGCTTATGTATTTACTAAAAAGTGCATCAAATGGACTGTTGGTGAAGACAGATATCCTTCTGACTGCTGCAAACTTGCTGTAAGTCGACTACCGATGTTGTGCAAACTACTGACAATAGACACAAAAGAAGGAGGGATCATGGCCTCTGCCTCTACGTATGAGCATTAGAATAATAATAATAATGACTTACACTCATATAGCGCCTTTCATGGAACCCAAGGTCTCTTTACAAGGTGGAGAGCAACAAACAAGCAAAACAAAACAGGGAGGGGACCTATGCTAGTCTAGGAAAGCCAAAGAGAAGAGGTGTGTTTTGAGGTGTGCTTTCAAACATTGGATAGTGGGGGAGTTGCGGATTCCAGGAGGGAGAGAGTTCCAGAGGTTGGGGGCGGCCAGGCTGAAGGCCGTGTTTCCAAAGGTTTTCAGACGGGTACGGGGGATGGAAAGGAGCCCAGCATCTGAAGACCGCAGGCAGTAAACTCCCCCAGTTGTTTGGTAGTCGACTTGTATGGAATTAAGACAAGGTGGAAGCAACTGGACAGAGATGCCTGAACAGATAGTCTTGCTTATACAGTTTCTGTACACTTATAAAGTTGAACCACTTTGGTTTGTCTGTTGGGACCCTATCCACAGCTCCACATAAGCTCTGCAGCTCAGTATCTCCCTGTTCTCACACAAATCAGCTTCACTTCATTCATTAAGTTCTTAATGAAAGTTTACATTCCCTACCATCTAGCAACAAAGATTTTCTCCAGAGTGTTGCTTTAACACATCTCCCTTTAAGAACTAGTGACAAATTTTTTATCAAGATCAGTTAGTAGTTTATATCTAAAAGAAGATTGGGAAGATGGATCTTTTGCTATCAGACATCTTTACTGTGGAACCAGCTACTCGTTAGGACTAAAGAGGCTGAGACCACCTCCACCAATGAAATCAAACATAAAACATCCATGATTAGTAAAGCCTATGAGTTAGTCTAAACAATAGTGTATTAGTGCCAATTGTGGTAGCTGCAGTTATAGGAAAGGCTAAAGCCAAGACAAGAGCAGGCTGGTCTTAAACATGACTACGTCTTCGCTATGCTGCAGTCCCACGCTTCAAGGGGACATCAACATGGTCCACTGAGTGGTGGATCATTGGCTGTGTCTGTCATTTTGGCTCTTCTTCCATCTATTCGATTGGTAGTTTTCAGTTTTCTTCCAGGTCTTTCTGGTGTTGGTTGCCATTTTAAAGCATTGCTGATGATTTTAGCTGTGCAGCCTTATCTTCACTTCTTATGTTTTCTTCTCTCCAATCAACTTTTCAATCAAAGTTCACTGTTCCTCTTTACCTAATTAACGAATTTACCGACTGAACTACACACTACAAATTTACTAACTTTCCTTCAAACAGTTAGCGCTAATAAATTTGAAAATATTTTCTTCATAATTTGATTTGGAACCAGGATAGAAAATAATTTGCTTTGCGGTGTTCCCAGTGAATCCCAGTTTGGAAATAAAATCCCCTTTTTTTTTTTTTTTTTTTACTGACCATGCTATTATTGTATACATAACTGTAAAATGGTGTATAAAACAATCTGTCTGTATAAATATTTACTGTAATAACGGCAGACTTATTTTGGTTACTTTAAGAACTTTAAGAGTTCTACAGTGTTAGAATTGTAGGAATTTCTCAAGTGAGTCTCTGACTTAAAACAACCTTTTTGCAATTTGCTGCATTTAGATTACATTTGGTGGAGTTAGCTCACACTTAAGAGTTCATGGCTGGACTGCAGAATATAAACACACTTCAAAGTCAAACATAATCAACTGATGGCGGTGGGTTTCATCATCATTTATCAATGGTTACTATGCGATGTCGCATTTATTATTCTTGTGGACAAATTAATCACTCTCAGCTGCAGAATTAAGTGACTCAAGATCAGAAAACAGCCACCCGTGAAAAATATCCTTTCTTGTGAGCAAAGAAATCTCTCTAGGTGAGTATGAGTTTAAGGGCTGAGCAACGATGGAGAGTATGAGAGCCCTCTCAGGTTCTGTGATCACCTAGTTGATTTTTGCACATATCAGCCTGACCTTTGACAGTTTGGGAATGGAGACCAATCAGTGCACTGAGCAGCTCATCTTTTACTGCTGGTGATGTTTTGTTTGTCTTTTTTTCTTTTGTTTATAAGGCGCTGCCCTTTTGTACTTCCTGTAATGTCATCTTTTAATCAAAGTCAAGGAAGATGTCACTATGGGAGTGATCACACTTGAAGTGCCAGTCAGTGGACTCATTGGTCTCAAACCTTAAATTCTCAAAACACTAATTGATCTAACAGAAGTTTATCCAAACGTTTGCAAATTCTTTCCAGTGATGGCCAGGAAAAAGCTCTTGTGTGTATGAAAACTCCTTGGACAGGCAAAACAGGTTTTTTGCACATGTCTATTTTCTTTTGTAACAGCAGATATGGCACCATGTAATTAAAATTAATTTATGTTACACAGCATCACTTTTATGTCAAATGTTTGGAGAGCAAAGAAACATTAGACATCAATGAACAATTGTAACCAAATGTAAATGAATAGAGTGCCAGCAGTCATACGTCTTTTAGTGAAGCTTAAACTGTAGATTTGTACTGACCAATCCAAAACCAGTACCATTTTTGACACCTGATCTTGACGCCCACCCACCCTTAGTACCAATCACTGGAAACTCACAAATAGGATTAATCTGTTTAGTTTGTGAATTTTCTCTACTCATTTACTGCTGTGGTCCATAGTCATAAAAGAGTACATGCAATAGAACACTGAATACACAGAATTTAATAGTTTCTTAAGTAGCTTAGAAGTCTTTCTAGTTAACCTTCTCTAGAGATCAATGACTATGTCCAAAAGTCTTGGGGAGTCAATCAGATCAGTCTATCCTTGTAGAAAGTCTCTGGGTGGACTTAACGTGATGACAACAGAGCCGGGACATTGTAGTCTGGATGGTAAACTAATAAGATGGCTACAGCACAGGAACTGCAGTGTTCAGTCTTGTCATTGACAATCAAAGACTTGGGCTGTGTTCCAATATCCATACTTTCTGTACTAAATATACTCGGTTTGAGTACGTAGGGTGTTCCAGTTACGACTGCAGTGAAAATAAGTGTACTGAAAGGACCCGGAGGGTGTACTCAAAATGGCCAAAACGCTGAGTGTGGAACAATGTACACTTAGGCTACTTCACATCCACCATCTTAGCTACGTACCAGAAGAGGCGGAGTCAGGGGGACCCAAGTTAGCAACAGCAACAGCAACAACAGCAACTGGAGCGGCCACAGCTCCAGAAACTTACAGATGTAAATTTTGTGGATTTATATTTTAACAATTTGGGTGGGTGATGAGCCGAGGCGACAATCGTGACGTAACTTCCAGTAAGTGGACCACTGGGTATGCGATTTGGAACGCCGCTTACTTACCTTAAACGGACACTCTCCACACTTTCTGTGTTTAAGTGTACTCATTGAAGTATGGATATTGGAGCACAGCCCAGGAGGTCCGTGACAATCTCTAAGGGATTGTGGTGGATGAAGTCCATCTTACTTCCAAATGATGAGAGACATCTGGTAAACTTGCTTTAACTGTGAAGAAAGCTATTCAAGAACTAATCTGAATAGGATTATGTATATCTGTCTAACGTTAGCTGTCGCTAGCTGTGTTTATCATGGTTATGATTTGCGTTTGCGATTTTAGTTATTGGTTGAGTGTTTGAGCAGACCAGTTGTTCTTAAAGCTTGTTGTCAGCATTGATTGTCTTTAGAACCAAACTCTGAAGAGAAACATTGCTGTTCCTTCGTGTTCTTCGTTGGAATCCTGGTGTACTGAACAGCTCAGTCAGCGATAGGTGCTCTGACATTTCATAGTATTAATGGAAAAATGTTGGCTTTTACATACTGGATCTCTCCAATTCAACATTCTTGTTATTCTAATTAAGGGAAGAAAAAAATATGTGCAGATAAAAGTGTCCCCTCATTTTTCCTCCACGTCCCTGTCAGGGTGTCATCCACATAAGAGTTGACCAGAAATTCTCTGATGTCGCACTCGGTTACCGAACGGGGACTGGCTCTTGAATGTGCAACGCTTCCCTCCTTTTTCACCCTTTTTTTGTTGACCCTGGGAGGTGGAGAAAAAGAGGTTATCTGAGTTTTCGCCTATCCAGGAAGTGGCAGTTACATACACTGAGACCAGGAAAAGGTAGAAATATTCCACCAAGAAACGCCTGTTAAGGCTCTGATGAGGTGTCTGAGTAAACTTGGCAGTGTTGCCAACTTAGTGACTTTATCACGAGTTTTGAGACAACTCTAGCAACTTAAAAAAAAAAAAAAAGTTACAACTAGCAACAAAAAAAAGTAAAAAAAAATAAATAAATAATCAAGCTAATATCCCATTTGGAATTCTAAACATATTTAGGGTGCTTTTAAAATCACTTTTTGACATTATTCCTCTCTCCTATACCATCCATTACAATTACATGCTTTTGACTAATTATGCAAAATAGATGATGACATCATCTAGCTACTTTTAGGACAGCCAATAGCTTCTTTTCTTACTGAGAAGTAGGCAGCAGTGCTATTAACTGAAAGAGAAGTTAAAAAATAAAGAGATGACTTTGTAACTTTGACTTTAAACTTTAAAGCCAGACAGGTGTTGAACCAGCAGTCTGCCAGCTATCTGGGATCCTGACAATCAGCTATAATGAGTTTCACGTCTGATGAGGTTGGAAATCAGAACAATGTTGATGTTTAACCTTCCGCCAGGAGCTGCATCAAGACTCTTTAAGTAAACAATGGAGCTTAAGTGTAGTTGATGAGCTGGAGGTCGGAGGTTTTCTCTAAATGTGCCTCCACTGGTCCATCTTCCCTGACTGAAGACAATTGTCTCACTCTCTGTGGGATAATTATACCTGCTGAGAAACAGCGACATCTCCTCGCAAGCTCTTCCAAATCAGTCCATCTCCCTGCTGGGAATGACAAGGCTGGAGCTGAGCTGACCATGATATCCTAGGAACAAAAGGAGAAAGGAGTTCTGAAACCCAGCAGCTTTTCGGGTTCTCTTCAGTGTTCATTTGATCAACATTTTCATAAAAACAGCAAATAGAAACCTGTTATCCATTTCAGCATGAATCACTTCTCTCAGAGAGTTTATGTTCGGCTGTCCAAGTTAACCCCAGAATGGCTCGTTTGATGATGTTCAAAGGCTTCACAGCGCTTTGTCTTTTGAACAATGTTGTGCATTGTGTATAAATTTGAAGAGGGCTCAGCTTCGGGGTGGGGGGGCAGTCCAGGCTGAGTCCTCTACGTGGCCACAGGAACCAAATATTGCTTCATTTGTACACAATCAAAGAAAACCAGTGACGGAAAAAAAAAAAGAAAAAAAAACAGCCCCAGAGGACTTTCTGGGTAAAGTTCCTGGAAACTGTAGATGACAATGCAACCTCCTGTGTTTATACAGTAAAAGAATACGCTTTTAAAAGCACTATTACTGAAAAAGGGTGCGATGGTTGTTCCAAGAAATTAAAAAAAACAAACTTTGACAGTGCATTGCCTGGCCAAAATTTCTGTTAAACAGCCCAAAGTAATTACCTAATCTAACCAAATAAAGTGGAATATTATGCAAAATAAAGCTAATAAGTGGCCAACTCTTCAGTCTGGATGGTAATGTTATTCAAATCTGCCAATTCCTCCGCATGCTAACTCAACTTGAAATTGTATTACTAAGCATCGCCTGGTATCGCCAAAACTGATAAACACTGAGAAGCACATTTTCTTTTTAATGCTCCAAACTCATCAGCCTGAAATTCAGCAGCAAACATTATGCAAAAGGCAGCTTTTTAAAGAGACAGCAACTTAATCTGAATGGAAATGCTGTTCTCAACCACATAAGCTTTCAGCAGTGTTGTGATTAAGATGTTATTTCCTCTCCCTGATTTGTCCCAGTAATAATATTTGTGGGTCTGTCACTGCTTCTCCTTCCCTCCTCATGGCTGAAATGCAAATTACTGAGAACATGAAAGAACGGATGCATCTTCCTCCTCCAGCATGAAGCATGTCGGCTCTGCAACTCTGCAGTGAGCACCTCTGGTTTTCATTCAACACCACCCTTCCCCTTATCCTTCCACTTCATCCCTAAATCTCCTAATTCAACTCATTATTCGCTCAATTGGTGGGCTTTAACCCCTCTTGCCTGGGGTCTCATAGAGCTGGTAATCATTAGCAAACAGCATTCGTGATGGAGTGGAGAGGGGGGAACAGAGCATCTAAATTCCCTCTCACACATGTGTGGTGTCATAAAAGGCCTGAGGAGCCGGCGGGGTGTTGCAGCTTTATCAGTCTCCTTGTGTTGAGCAGCAGTAACATCAGAAGTTGGACGGGAGTCAGCTCTGCTCAGTCAGGACAGACGTGCAGACAGACAGTAATGAACGGAGCAGACCACCCAGAGGTCTGCGGTTCTGTGATATACTGGTTGCAGGCGCCCAGGAGATGCCTTGTGGGAATGCTCTGAGGAAATCAGAACTGATAATTGGCCTCTTTTTGAAATTATTTTCATTCGATTTGAAGCTTTCTGCTCTGCATCGACAGGTGCAAAGGCTGGGATTGTGAATCTTCACACTTATACAGTTCAAAATGCTATTGACCACAAACTCAACACTTCCAACATTTTCACCTTTTTTGTTTGAGCGCAGCATGTTTGTGATCATTGAAAAATACGGTTCAAGAACTTGCTGTGATAGATGGTCAAATAGGAACTGACAGATCTGATTTTTGTTTTCTGTTCTGTGATGAAAAAAAAAACCTAAACATTTTGTAATTTATGTAAACTTAGACTAAAAATAGTCAGTGCAGAAGGAAGAAAAAGTTTTTAAAATAGCATGAAGATAACAAAGCACAAGAGGCCAAAAATAAAGCTGGACGAGCAGACGGTCTGCAGCTTCTATCTTTCTCCCACTGATTATGTGACCGTACACATGTGGTTGCAGGATTTTAGGAAGAAAATCAGAATCACCAATTAATAAATAATCAGTTGTGGCTGAACTTTAAGAATCTATAATATATATATTTTTCCTTACTGTTTGGTAACGTTCTCTACTTAGGTTTCCACTGCAAATACAACATTGTCTGTATGGACAAAATTAGCTCTTTATTATCCATTTCGTGCATAAACATGCTTTTTTTCTTCATGTGTGCACAGAATGGGGATGGCTCCATATGTGTAAAGTTTGCACAAAAGTAAGAGACCACAAGTGAGACATTAACTGCCAAGACGTCAGCATTACACAGGTGAGGATTCTCTGACCATCAGTGTTTTACAGTCTTTTACAGTGTTTTTACTGTGATGTTACAGGTGTAGAGGCAACTGAACGGCGCAAACATCTGTCTGGCCTTAAACTGTGCAAATGCAACCTTATTCCTGAATAATTTAGAATAAAGGAACAAAGGTTTGCATCGTTTTCAGCCTTGAGAAAAGCCTGGCCATAAGCGGCGCAGCACTGCACAAGGGTGTGACTGTATACAGTTTGATAAAAGCATGAAAAAGCCCTGAAATTGGTGGCGTTGGTTTCACTGGCCACTTTTAAGGCAGCTGTGGATAACTTGTTGGTGGACTCATCCATGTGTACATGCTTTGTTTGATTATTTTATGCACTGCTCTCACTTTGTCATGTTATTTTAATATATATTTTAACTTTATTTTATGTTAACTGCAAATGCTTTAATGTATGTTTGACCCTGGATCTGTGTTGTATGCTCTTGTAAATTTTAAACCTCAATGTGTTTTTCCCAGTCAAATAAAGGTTTGAATGAATGAATGAACTGACAGACTCTGGCAAGAGTGGTATGTTCTTCAATGCTGGCTCTTGTTTGCACAAAAATGTTCTACCTTTAACGTCCCGCCTGTAAACGGCCTCTATTACATGTCAAACGTTCACAAACCATTTTTGGTTGTTCTTTTTTATGGTTTCCACTGCAAAAATATCACTTCTCTTTGGGGATCAATAAACTATCATTTAAATTGGGTCAAGTAGAAGCTGCAGCTTTTTGAAGCGATTTTCTTGGATTTTTCTCCAAGTCAGAAGTTGAAAACCCGGTCTTTCGTTGCCGCCAAAAGACACCGAATCAAACACAGTTGTAGGAAGGGTCAGTTACAGAACAAAGCAATAAATCGTGGAAATGCAGTACGTTGTAAATAAATTAAGACGAAGATTGTTTTGCAATGTTTACATACTCAAAAACACACAAATGTGTCTACACTTCCACACAACATTGTGGGAAGCTCCTGATTTGCCATTTCTGCCGACAGAGCATGTATTTGTGCATGTAATGTGGACTTGATTTGTTTTAGCGCACGCATACTGCTCAGTGACCGGAGTATGTCAATATCCCATTCTTAGGAAGAAATGAGGCTCTATCTCTCCAGAAATAAAGCTTCAACAACTTCTACTGGGTCTGAAGACAAGTTGAGATCACTTGGCTCTGAGGTTGCATGCTTCTTTTTTCTTTTAAATGAATATTCTGAATAGTATACCTTCATTTTGGGGCCAAACAGATGACAGTGACAGGTACAACAACCACTCCAGTTCAACACAGTCTTACGTTAGTTCTGAAGAATGTAAGACCAAAGTGTTTCTGGCCTGACCCTTTCTAAGAAGGAAAAGTTATTTCTGAGTGATGACATCAAACGCTGGCCCTTTGAGGGTCTCGTCTTTATGTGGAAATCGGATGACTGGGCTGTGATCCTTTCTTTGGCCTGTGCTGCCATTTGTTTGTGTGTAAATGAAGGAGAGGGAGATTGACAGGTGTCTAGATACCCAGGGCCCCCAGGACAGCTGTGAGGGCACCACTGCAGGGTATTAGGCCTCATAGAGGGCTGATTAGAGAACATTAGAGGTGAAGGGAGGGGGAGGGGAGGGGGCACAGCTGTTTCTCCTAACTATTATTACCCACAAAACAGTATCCGACGGGAAGCTGTCAGGAGACTCGGCTCACACACCTGTGGCCTCTGGCTGTGCTCAAGAGATGTGGAGATAACCTCTCAGACAGCTGGCAAGGGTCAAGAATATTAACTGACTTTGAACTTGACTCATATTCACCAAAAGAAACAATTTATTACAACAGAGCTGTTTTGCATTATTACTTGTGTTATCTGGAGAAAGAATGTGCAGACAGGAGCAGACTTCACTTGGACAATATCCAATGGGAGCTTCACAAAGAGCAGCAGGACTCGAGGCATGGCATTGCCATACATCAGCGCTAATGTAACACCATGAACAGACGGTGATATTGCAGTCACTTGGGCATAGAAACAAAAAGTTAACATTCAATTAGCCAAATGTTACTTCACGACAAACAACTGCTTGTCAGAGCTGTGCCTTTCATTGGCTTCTCTGTGAATATGACTTGCGACAGTTGATCAGAGAACTTTTAGATGTTGCATTTGGAGATGGAGCGAGCATGACAGGAAAGCGAAGTTGTGTCTGATTGGACGTGTGTTTGAGAGCCGTCTGAAAACAGGAACATGACCGTTTCCACAGAAAAATGTGTGAATTAAAAACGGCTCAGGACGCATTGGGTCAGGTTTGTCTCATCTGATCTGGGTCTTTGTCAGCCGAGATCTTCAATGCAAGCAGGCAAACAGCTGCTGTGATTAAAAATAAATCGCACTTAGCATTTCTCTAAACCCTGGAATAACTAATCTGGACTGGGACATGAAATATGAATGAGGGCAAATGCAATAATTTCATCCATCAAAGGATTGACTTAAACACTTTAAAGTCCTGGATACACTCCACCTCAGCAGCGTCTCAGCAGTAATCAAGATATTAGTTGAAGGAGTCACCAGGAAAGTAGCTGCACAGAAGTAATCTGTGGTTCATTGGTGTTTGCAGGTAAATAAACCCTTTTAAGAGGGTATGAGCTTAAATTTGACTGTGTAATTAAACATTCAAGTAAAAGTGATTGACTGCAACGTTCCTGTTACGAAGAGTCTGAGAACAATTGTGTCTTTCAGCTGATGGGTCCTGGTGTGCCTTTGCCATGTTATTATGTAGTCCATCAGAGGAACCTTTGGGGTTGCGTACCCTACAGATCTGATTATTCTTTTCAAGCAAATCAATCAGAAAACATCAGTCCAATCTTTGCTTCCCCAACACCTTTCGCCTCCTCTTCCATGGGCACAGTTCGGACTCCCTCAGGCTGTGACAGTGGGTGGGAGGAAGGTCTGACATGATGCACGATCTCAGGCAGGTGTGTGCAGGACAGGGCAGCCTGGGGCCGTCTCAAGGCACCAGCATCCGCCTCAGCCGCTGATGCTACTTGACAGAAGCTGGACTAAAGCTGTGGTAGGGATGGTGAGGTGGAGCTGCCCTCTTTGTCCACGGAAATACAGAGCAAAGGTGGTTGCAGGACTTAAATTTACATGTCTGCTTAGGGATGGGGGGCCTTTTCTCCAGTAGGAAATCAAATCAAATTTATTTATAGAGAGCTTTTCATACAAAAGTGACTCAAAGTGCTTCACATAATAAAAACAATCATTAAAACAACAACAAAAACAACATAAAAGCCATCACACACCCAAGGATATATTAAACATTTCAAAAAAGCATCTACACCCAGTCATCCTCTCTTGTCTCTCCCACACACACACATGCACACACACACATTGACACCCAACCCCCACCCTCCAACCCATTTTGCTCTCTTCTAAACAGATCGTCATCTTGGCACCGCTGAACCAGGTGAGGAAACGACAGGAAGAGCAAAGCGCAGAAGTTTAAAAAAGGAAAAAAACTGAAGTTTTTCAATTTTACACAAATATATGCAGACAAAGGAGACTGGCAGGCAAAGAACAAAAATAAACTGAAATGATTTCACAATATAAGGCACTGCCAGGGTGGAATGCCAGAAAAGTCAACATTACCCCAAACCAGAACAGTCTAAACAAAAGTAACATAAATTTGTAGGAAGAAGCCTGTCAAAGAAACAAGCTTGTTATTGCATCAATCAGTGCATTTACATGGACAACAATACACTGATATTGGTCCAATATCTCTGAATAAGAAACCACGTAAACAGCCACCTTAATCCAAATAAATGATCAAATTAAGCAATAACTGCATTAAGACACAGAACATGAATTATTGTGGATGTATAAACACCTTAATCAGACACCAAACAGCCCCCACACATGGCAGCTGTGGAATGTTTCAGGACGAAGCACTTCAAAATAAAAAAGCTGCGATAAAAGCTTTATAAAATCAGGAACAAATAATGCTGGAGCAGCTGTTGTGCCAAGTTTTGTATGCCTAGTGGAAAATGCTCGTGGGAATCTATGGGACATTTAAGCCCAATCTTGGAAGACATTAGAATGTTCGGTAGTTCTTTACACCTTGCATCCGCAATTGTGTGAACATGCACGTGAAGTGGTAGTTTGGTCTTTCAGAAGTTAACTAGGATACAAACATTAAATATACATTAATTACTTATCTTAATCTAATCAAGGAAATATGATTTAGGTATCGATAGATAGATAGATAGATAGATAGATAGATAGATAGATAGATAGATAGATAGATAGATAGATAGATAGATAGA
>JBAMYA010006024.1:0-18032 GCA_037176975.1 Arrhamphus sclerolepis | reverse complement strand
TGGGATAGGCTCCAGCAGACCCCCGTGACCCTGAACAGGAAATAGCGGGTATAGAAAATGGATGGATGGATGTAATTAAACTACAAGTTGGGGTAAAGGAGAGAAGAGTCGGAGGTGTTGGAAGACTACAGATTGAAATGCAACACTAAAGCTTCCTACAAGCATAGACAGAGCGGGCTGTACTTCCTGACAATGCTTCGGTCTTTCTGCATTCGCGGTAAAATGTTCTTTAAGTCTGTGCCAGTTGAGAGTGCAGTTTTATCTGTCGCCACATGAGGAAGAATATATGGCATAAGGATTCTGAAACACTTATCTCTGTCCCAAAGAGCTCTCAGTTGTAACAGTACGTGGGCACGGAAAAGATAAAAGACAAAGCCACTGCCTGTAAAAACACAGTGCAAAACATGTAGCTGAATTAGTCAGGCTTTCCTTTGTACAGTGTTGGTTAGGTCACAGCTGGTTAAAGACAAAGTGCTGTATATATACATGGTATTTTCAGGATTAAAACATTTCAAATGTCTGACATCTTTGCCATAGCTGTTTCTCAATATAACAAACAATTTCTGGTATGATAATTTAAGTAAAACTCATTTATTGAAAGGCTGCCATCCAGAAGCACCTTTGGAAGTTGAAAATCAAGTATTTTCATTTCCTCCATGCATGGCTTTTCTTTCTAACGCTGTCCAGTTATGTTGCTGCCTCCAGGATTAATGACGATAGAATCCAATAAGGGACGGAGAGCCTGTCCGAATGGCCTGCAGGGGAACCGGAACAGTAAATGAAGTTACACTGAAATTAAAAAGGTCTAATACTAAAGCCTTTCAGAATAATACGATATCGAAAATGAAAGGGAACAAATGAGAGCAGCCTTTGTGATCCAAGAACAGCTCCGTGGAAAACTGAGCTCACTCACGTGGACAGTACTTCAGATGGAAGGTCTGTGATGTACGAAGGGATCTTTTTACCCGTGAGGAACTGAGCCACCTCGTTGCTGAAACTGTTGCAGTTGTGCTCAAACAAGTTGTACTTGTCACCACTGAGCACCAAGAACATGAAGAGAGAAAGGAGACAAATTAATAGAAAAGAATAGAGGCCAGAAAGGTGAGACATGAAAAGACAAGAATGAGTTATTCTGGTGCACGACACGATGACATGCATCTCAGAGTGGTACTACTAGACACCCTGGACCGGCCCCACTCATTAATACAGTACTATCAGAGGTGCTTTTGTCAGCACAGCAGATCCATGTGACCCCATGTGATCAGAAATGGTATTAATACTTAGAGTGGCTTTAAATCCAACAGACATAACCATGTGAAAATGTATAGAACGTGACAGAGCAGTAACTTAGATCTGATTTGCAATGTCTTTCTTTTTAATTCATAGTTTGATGGTGACAAATAATAATAATGTACTGAACCACATATAAGACGAGGTTTGTTTCACTTTGAGCACGTATAGAAAAGTTGTACTGTCTTATATTCAGGCTCTAGATTTTTAAACATCTACACCACACAGACCAGAAGCCAAGTGTCCCAGTTAAAACTGGAGACTCAAATAACGTTATAACAGTTCTTCGAAGGTTTGAGAGATGCAGACACCAAGCATCCCGACAAAGCAGAGCTAGAGTAGTTTTCAGTGAGAAAAAGTTCTGATGATGAGGATAAATGCAGCACAAGACTTACACAAGACAGACAAACAGCACAAGACAGTCAAACAGCAGGCCAGCAGCAACAAAATATGTTACGAAACGTAATACACTGTGATGGTGACCCCAAAAAGACAGCTTATAAAGCTGACAGTTTCTGTGAAACCGAGCACAGGGGATACCAGCATGTGACTGAAAAAGAAATGGACTGTCCATCACCTGAGGATTTGCTCAGTTGTAAGTCTTGGAATTTGCCGGATATCTGTGTTCAAAGGCTGAGTTTGGTGGAGACGAATGTTGTGAAACAGCAGACTGTGTTTGGGGTGCAGCACCAGCAGGAAATCCAGGATGTTTCCAAGTATAGGTCCATATCTCACCCAGGGAACTAATATTTCCACACAATCTTATTTTTAATAAGGTGTTTAAGCATTTCCCTAGTCATGCCTTGTTCACTTTATGTATAAACACCTTATTAATTTAACTTTTTTTTGACTGTGCATTGACAAAATACTTACCGCACAAACAGGTGGTCTTATATTCAGGTCAATACAATAGTTATAGAGTTTCAAAAACTGAAAAAAGAAAAAAAAAAAAGAAAAAACAAACAGGAATGCAGAAAAAAAAGTTCTTCAGCTGACAAGTCATCCCTCACCACCCACCTTAACTTGAGGCTGATCATGTGTACGATTAAAGCAGCCCTGTGTTTTTACCTGTATGTGGACTCAGCCAGTGAAGTTAGATGCTCCATTAAAATCTCTGCAGGCACCTCAGTGAAGCCCAGGTCCACTACAGAGTCTGGCTCACCTAACGGGGTCCCACCCTAAAGATCAAACACACATACACCTTACTGGATGCCAGTTCCAAAACACTCTGGCATGAGTTTCCCAATCAATTGCTGCATGTTAAAAAGTGAGTCGACTCTTACAGGTGGACAGCTGTTGATGCCCTCTCCAACAAAGAAGAACTCCTTTTCGTGGACCACAACAGCTGTATGCCTGTCACAGACCAAGACACGTTTTCTCAGCCAAATCAAGGCCATGAAACTCAAATTCCAAAAAAAGTTATTCCCAGTCGAAAATAAAGAACATACCAGATGTCAAAAGTAAGACATTTTACCATTTAATTAAAAAAAAAATTGGTTCATTTTGACATTGATGGCAGCAAACCATCCCAAAAACAGGGTGATGTTTACCTGTTGCAAGGGTAAACAGGTAAACTGTTTACCCTTGCAACAGGTAAACCCCCTCCACTCCACCCTGGACAGACAGCAGTCCTCCATCTCCAACAGACTGTTACAGCTTCGCTGTTGATCAGACAGATGCATGACATAAGGATTAATAAAGTACATCTTATCTTATCTTAAACATCACCCTGTGATATTTCTGGATCATGTTCACATATGGATGACACAGCTTTAACTTACATTTGTGGATTGCACGATGAACCGCGTTCACAGTAACTTCTGGAAGTGCTCCTGAGCTCATGTAGAGAATCATAGCTGTTTTTAATGAAGAGCCCTAACCCTCACACCTCCAGTTTTGACCTCCAGCCTTGTCCCTTGCATACAGACACTCCTCCTGATTTTCTAAATCTTTTGACAATATGAAATGTAGATGATGGGACCTTGTCAAATGTTCCTCCATCTGTTTTTGAGTTGTGCCAGTTTACTTTTAGAGCCTTTGTTGCTACTCTTCAAACTTTTTTGTGAGATGTGTTGCTGTAATCAAAATCAATATTTTCAATTAAATGGCCAAACGTCTCAGTTTCAACTTCTGATGTTCTTTATGTTCTTTTAAGATAGAATATGGGTTTAGGAGATTTGCAGATGATTGACAGCATCATGTTTTTGTAATTAGTATTATTAGTAGTTAACTACAATTTACAGCTTCAGTTAGAATATTAGATAACTTGTAAAAACATACACTCACCATATCCCATCAAGCTGTTTCCCTGTTAAGATAAACGGAGTTAAATGTATTCTTATATCAGCTGTACACCTTAATATCTTAACACTACACACACAGGAAATAAATAGCTTTTGCTCTGGATGTAGTGTAACCGTCAGTTTCTCCATCTTTCTTTCAGTGCCAACAGTTTTCAGGAAAGCAACTAAGGAGAAGCCTGAAACTCACCAAGCATGAGAGGACTCAGCTGTCGGGCCATGCCTCTGGACAGGTCGTAAATGTACAGTTTCACTGGATAAGAGTTCGTTTGGTCCATGATTACGCTAAAGTTTGAGTTCAGAATGAAACAACTTTACTAACTCAAGACTCGCACTCTCAAAAGTTGGCCAGCAAAGAATATTTAAAGAAAGGTTTCAATAACTGTTACAAATATAAATACACTATAAACTATTAAAAAATAAAATAAAAACAATAAATAATGGGAATGAAAGTTTTCGTTGAGGTTACTGGCTGATTGTGCTGCGTCACTTTGAACAACAGCCTCTGTAAGAAAACCCCGCCTACTTAAGTGCGATTGGCCAGAATCGGCTGTCAGACAAATCTAGCCAACAGGCAACGAGCTGTAAAACTGAGGGGTTTTCGAAGCGCCAGCAGTGTTGCCAGGTTGGGTGGATTTCCGCCTTATTGTGCTTATTTTGAACACGTTGGATTGGAAAATACAGCATTGGGGCTGTTGTTTTTTTGTTTGTTTGTTTTGTTTTTCGTTCGTTTCCCCCACAAGATACTCAGAAGAAATTATTTACAAAGTAGTTGCCATTATATTGTGAAGAAAAGTAGAAACTTACACATTTCAATAAAATTCTGTCCTTTCGTTCATATTCCTTTATTCTGAAATCAGATAGAATCTACTCAACTTGATTGCTATCTTTGTTCGGAGCCTGATTGTATTTATTTATTTATTGCAGTTTAGTGGTCTTGTGAAACTTCGTGTGCTCTTTATTACGCATGTAACATTTTTGCGGTTTTAGCATGGGTTTCTAGAGAAATTGTGATTTGGGATGCAAACTGTCAGCCAGAACTGGCAACCCTGCGCGCCAGTCATTGAAAGTAGCCCGGACTTTTGTGGACAAGCAACAGCAAAGTAAGTCAATGCTGCTATGATATCCCACTATTTCGTTTGTTAGGAAAGTATGTTTTTTATGGTTTGAAGTCACTGTTAAGAGGACACAGTGAAAAGTTAAGCGGCTAGTAAAAGAAAAAAAAAAGTACATCGGCTAATTTCACGTTAGGCTAGTCGCTAACGTTGTTGCTCGGCTTAAGTTGAGCCTGTTAATTAACCATTAATAATGTTCAAATTACACTAAATCAGCTTTATGGAACTGCAAATTAGTACTAAGAATTTATTTGCGTCAATGTTGTCTTCAGGTTTCACTGGAGCTCAGTCGGTCAGTTAATCATCATGCTGTATTAATTGTAAATGCATAAGAGGATGAAACATGTCATAATAGTAATTAGGGATGTTTTAAATGTAAAAAAAAAATAATAATAATGAAATTTTCCTGCTGCAGAAACAAAAGCTGTGCAGATGGCTGAGTGGAACGCCTTCTACCAGAATGAGGAAGAGGAGGAAGAGCAAGAGGAAGCTGAACAGTCTGGAGGTTTAATGAAAAACTCATTACTAACTTTCTTCTTCTTCTTCTTTTTTAAATTAATATTTCTCTTCCCCCACAGGCCATTCCTGCCATCCTTGACAGTACTCTCTCATTTACATCACATATGAATAACTACATGTTGCCACTTTGTTTCGCTGCATTACATTTGGCAGATGCTTTTTTTTTTTATTTTATTAAAGTGACTTACAACAGAGGAAATGCAATCAAACCACAGTAAGATAATAAAATAACAGAGTAAGTGCAGTTAAGTCAGCATTCAGGTGAGTGCAGCTAAGACATGATTCCAGTGCGGGTTAGGAAGTTAAAGAGGACTGTTTTATTGGGGCAGCCACAGGTAGCCAGTGTAGCTCAATGAACAGAGGTGTGACATGGACCTTTCTGAGTTGGTTAAAGATCAGACACACCGCCACGTTCTTGAGATTCTGCAGTGGTCTTGTCACGCAGGCTGGAGGCCCAGCTAGGAGGCCGTTGCAGTAATCGATGGGCCTGTACCAGGAGTTGTTTCATGCTCTTGTTACTTCTTGTCTTGATTATCATAACTCCCTCCTCTCCAGTCTTCCTCTCAAATCCATTGACAAACTTTAATTTGTCCATAACTCGACTGCCTGCATTATAAAGATGAGGATGGAAGGCACTCGATCAGTCATATCACTCGTGTCCTGCAGCAGCTTCTCTGGCTTCCCATCAAATTTTACACTGAATACAACATTTTGTTACTAACTTTCAAGACTGCTGCGCTACCTGTCTGAACTCCTGCGCATCAGCACACCATCTCAGAGTCTCAGGTCATCGTCCTCCATCCAGCTCTCTGTTTCCCCTGCTTGTATGGTCACCATGGGTTTCATATCCTTTAGCTGCTCTGCCCCTCATCTCTGGAGCTTTCTCCCACATCACACATTGACTATCTCTAGACTTACAAAAAACAGTTGAAGACACAGGTCTTTAAAATTGCTTTTTCATTGTAGTTCATTGTCTCTGTTATATTACATTCTTCTATTTTGTTGTAGTTTTGAATCAAGGTGACCTCGAAATGGCACCTATAAGTAAAATAAATAACATATTTAAATATCAATAAGTGATCATACATCACTCTGACTTGATCACGTTCTTCCCTGCTAAATTTATCATCCATGTTATATAAAGTATTGCACATTGCATTAAACTATTACAACTTGGGCATGATCAAACTTGTGTTTCACTTTACTCATTCATGTCTTCTTCAATTGAAGATGTTCTCAGATAGTAGTTGATGTCAGAAGTAGGAAAATGCCCAAACTGTTGAGGTTGCGTTAAGGCAAACCTGGTCTCTTTCTCTTTTTTTGTCAGGTGTTTACAGAGTCACAGGAAGAGACAGTCTGGTCTTCTTAGTCGATGCTTCCAAGGAAATGTTCATCAAAGGGGAAGATGGAGAGCCCTCTAACTTTGATATGACCATGCAGGTGAGACAGCCAGTTGTGAATTTGCTATGGGTTACTTTCCCATTAGATGAGACCAACGAATCCGGGTACTTTTGAGGCGTTTCTGTAAAATAAAGATTTTAAATGAGCTATTTGGTGCCCAAATCATTTGGCCTGTCAGGTAAGCGATCATATCTTCTCACTGCTGAGCCATAAATACCAGTGTTGTGTAGAAAAAACTTTCATTTGCTGTGATGGAGGAATGTCCAGTGGACAGACATTGCTGGTGCTGGTGGGGAGAAGTGTCATCCCAACATCCATAATTACGTTAATGGATCTTTCAGGTATTTCAGGTGGTGTCCTTTCATGTGACTACTATGATTTTAAACCTCAGAACTGATAACTTTAGTGATGTGCCAGTGAGGACCAGAAACGTTTAGATATTGGCTGTGCAGATCCTGCCGTTTCCAGCGATCTGCCTGGAATCACAAATCTCTTCTGTTTACAGTCTTTCTCTCTTTGAGGAAGAAAATAGAATTGCAAATTCACATTTTTTTTATGAGCAAAATGCTACAGAGTAGCCATTAGGATTGATAGTGCTCATCTTTCTAACTTTTCACCAAACAGCCTTTGTTTTCCCCCAGAAGAGACATGACATTGAATTATTACTTCTCTGTTCTGTTCTTTCGTGTTTGTTTCTTTCTTTCTTTCTCAGCCGTTCTCGTATTTTAACAGTCAAAACTTATCTGAAATACAGAACCTCAACATCAAAACTTTAAGTGTAAATTGTAAGTGTCTTAACATTATTTGACGGACCAGATATACTTTGATTTGAGGATCAGGATGGTGTCTTCACTTCACCTACTACGGGTCACTTTTTTTTTTTAATTTAGCAGTCTTAAGAATATGTTTTGTTCTAGGTTATACGCAGTGTGTACACCAGTAAGATCATCAGGAGTCAGGGGGACCTGGTTGCTCTGGTTTTCTACGGTACAGAGCAGAGCAAAAACCCCAGGAACTCATTCAAGCATGTTTACGTTTTCCACGATCTTGATGAACTTGGTAAGACATTGTAGTCCTCCAACAACCTGCTTTTTCTCTTCTCTTAAATATGCACAAAGACTAATATTTGTGATCCTTCAGAGGAGATTTTTGCACATCTTTTCACCTAAGTTTGTTTTTCTTAATTAAAAATTCTATCTTTTTCTTGTGTCTGCCTTATTTGTTTCCATGTCTTGCGCAGGTGCAAAGCGAATCCAGGAAGTGGATGCTCTAAGGGGAGACAAAGGTGCCAAGCTTGCCGCAGAAACAATGGGCAGCGGGGAGACATCATTAGGCGACGCCCTGTGGTGCTGTGCTAACCTCTACAGTGACATCAAGCTTCGCCTTTCGCACAAGCGGCTCATGATTTTCACCTGTCGGGACGAACCGCACAAGGGCGACAGTACAAAGGACCGACAGGCTCGGACCAAGGCGGTTGATCTCAAAGAGACTGGTGGGTTAGAAGCAGAGGCTGCCCCTGTTTATGATTCTTACTGATGATTTGTTAAGTCGTAAGTATGTTGTCTCTTTACTCGCCCGTTTAGGTGTCATTATCGATTTAATGCACCTGATGAAGCCAGGTGGCTTCGATGTTTCACTTTTTTTCCGGGACATTATTAGTCCACCCGATGATGAGAGTGAGTTGGGGCGGCAGTCGAAGCCTTGTGACAAACTTGAGGACCTCCAGAGGCGGATGCGAGTAAAGGAGCATAAGCAGAGAACCATGGCCAGGTAGAGAGAAGCGGTGGCTTTCTAAATGTAGATGCTTAAACACAACTCTTGCTATTCATTACCTTTGATCAATAGTCCATGTCTTTGTTTGTTTTTCCTTTTATTTCTGATTCATTGACATATTGTGAGTATTTGTGCTTTGTGTTTTCAGACCATTAATCTTTCTGCAAACTTTCCTCCCTGCTGTGTTTAGGTTAAGCTTGTGTCTTGGTGAGGGCCTAAATGTAGCTGTGGGACTTTATGCAAATGCTGTGTTGGCTCGGAAGCCTCCTCCTGTCAGACTGTATAGGGAAACCAACGAACCTGTTCGCAGCAAAACCCGCACCTTTCACACCCAGACTGGCAGCCTGCTGCTTCCTAGTGAGATAAAAAAGGCCCAGGTACAAACCATCTGAGTTTAGATATAAAACAGACTCTTTTTTTTGTTTTTCACATTTAAGATGTAGTCCAGATTTAAATGGCACATGTGACGCTTTGTGTCATTCTCACAGGTCTATGGTGGGAAACAGATTGTGATGGAAAGGGATGAAGTGGATGCCATCAAGAAGTTTGATGACCCCGGGCTGTTTCTGATTGGATTCAAACCCATGGAAAAGCTCAAACTGCATCACCACATCCGGGCTTCTGCCTTCATCTATCCTGAGGAGGATGAAGTGAAAGGTAGAACTGCATCTGTCTGTGTTTGATTTACTTCAAAGCTCATATATTAGTGGCAGGATGCTATGATTGTCATGTGGTCCTGCCAAAATAAACTGGGACTATTTAAAGTTCTCTTTGCCTGAAAGCTTTAGTCAAGGTGAAATCCTCTTAACTTTGAACCAAATATATCTTGTGTTTTGTTTTGTTGTTTTCGCCTCAGGCAGTGCATGTCTCTTCTCTGCCTTATTGAAGAAATGCAGCGAGAGGAATGTGTTTGCCCTGTGCCGCTGCATCACTCGTCGAAACTACCCACCTCGATTTGTTGCCTTGGTGCCTCAGACAGAAGAGGTTGATGAGGGGAACGTGCAGATTAGACCGCCAGGTAATACGCTGCAGAGGTCAGGAGGACCTTGCCGGCAAATCACAGACTAACAGTGATGACTGATGTGTGTCATTAGTAGCAGTTGTTCATCGTGTTGTGACTACATGGTGTGGTAACATAAATGAATAATTTAATCGCACATAAAAAGTCAAAGCAATTAATCAGAGTACTCCCTCAGCAACACACCAAATTTGGAAAAAGATGACATAAACTGGAATGACAAAAAAATCTAGGAAGAAATTTATCTGCAGATTAGTGATGCTATTGCAGTCATCTGCTCTAAAATTACTGAAACACTTAAAGAGGCGTCTTGATGCATGTTGCAAATATTCATAAATTGAAATTGTTGCTTCAGTTGCAATGTGTGTGATAGAGTTTCATATGGGACAACGGGCAAAGCTGGATCTGCATTGCAGGAGAGGGCCACTCTTAAAGCGACACAAAAGAACTTGAAACCTCCCCGAAAAAGTTTCCAAAATTAATTTAGTGTAAGATCGACTTATAACAAGACAAATCGCACTAACACCGCAGCCTAACGGCATGGCGTTGATATATATTAGGACTGCGTAAGATGGAAGCCGACCTGACTCCAGGTTGCACACTGGCTCATAGTTGATTTCGTAATAGAAGCCGGGAGATGAGGTAACGAGGTAACAGACAATCAAGCTTCTCAAGCAGAGAGGGTGCAAAGGAGCACAATCTTACGTGGTGTTGCTTTAACAAACGGGTCCACTGGTTGTCATTAAATGTATCCTCTCAGCCTCTCCTGATTCAGGGTGGGATAGCAGTAGGATGGAGAGCTGCATATATTTAGATATGTGCAGATCCATATCATCTGGGACTTAGACACTGAAACAGGTAACAGGAGGAGCCAGCTAGCTTCTGAATGAAGAAGGGGAAAAATGTTCATTAAATAAATGTTATTTAACATTCGTCTGTCTGAATGGTCACACTTTCTACCTCCTGTTGTGTTAAATAAACAGGTTTTGTGTCCAAAAGCAGCATTTGAGTGACGCTACCCTGACTTTTGCATACGAAGGAATGCTTAATTTAAAAATAAAGATTTGCAAAAGTGAGAAATAACCCGTGTTCATTCATACTGTGTGCGTCTGATAAATTTTAGTGCCGGGTTGTTAATCAAAACTGACATACAGAAGCAATAATTATAATCTCGCTCATGTCAATTATTTCTTATAAATTTATTTCCAATAGATTCATGCCATTATTTAGGATTGTGTGCGTTATAACAGTGAGTAAAAATGATCAGAGATGCTCTTTTCTTCTTTTAAAAATTATTTCTGAGGTGTTGCTTTATGTATTGTTCAACATCCAGGTGATGGATGCGATTACTCTCTGTCTCTTACCTTCATCAGGCTTCAATGTCATCTACCTGCCGTTCGCTGACGACATTCGAAACCTGGATCCTCCTCAGTGTCCTACAGCCTCACCAGTGCAGGTTGACAAGATGAGGAAGATCATCTCCAAGCTCAGCTTCAAATATAGGTAAGTTTAGTACAGCCTCAGGTGTGTTGCTTCAGAAAAACTGAGCCTGGTGGCTTTCACGAGGATTTCATTGATGCAACATGTTTTCATTCTTTGTAATGGTTTGCAGGAGTGATTCTTTTGAGAACCCAGCCCTCCAGAAGCATTACAGTAACCTAGAGGCCTTAGCTCTGGACATGATGGCTCCAGAGGAGACGGAGGATCTTATCAGTAAGAAGCCTTTTGCTCCACCTCCTGTCATTGCTTGCATCTTCATCCCTTCTTTTATTTTCATGTCTCTGTCCTTCTCTGCCTCAGTGCCAAAGGTGGACCAGATTGATGCCCGTCTAGGTGGTTTGATCCAGGAGTTTAAGGATCTAGTTTACCCCGCTGACTACAATCCAGAGAGCAAACCAGCTGCTAAACGCAAAACAGGTAACGACAGAAGACTTTTTCTCAACCTGTTGGTTGATTTAGTCCTAGTTCTCATTAAAAATGGCAGAAAGTGTGTGGCACTGTGGACACTTTGTTAGATTACAAATCAGATTTATTGATTTATTTATTTTTTGACTCTTACGTAGCCAATAGCGAAGGTGGAGCTGTGAAGAAGCCCAAAGTTGAGTTGAGTGAAGATGAGCTGAAGGCTCACATGCAAAACGGCACCCTGGGAAAGCTAACCGTGCCCGTGCTGAAGGATGCCTGCAAGCAGTTTGGGGTTCGGACCACCGGTACCAAGAAGCAGGAGCTAATAGATGCTCTGATTAGCCGACTGGGCTCATGAGGAGTCAAATCCAGCTCTTGTAAAGGTTGCCATCTGTTTGTTCACAACTCAATGTAGATCAAACACTGTTAGAGTGACAAAAAGAAAACTTCCAGCATTGATTACGATGGTATGTCAGTCCCACTTTGCATGTATAATTTTTTTTTTATGTTAAAAATAAAGAAATAAGATGTCTTGGTAATGATTCATTTGCAGTAATAAAGCTTTTTCTGGCTACACATCTTAATTTGTCACATTTTAAGCACTGCACAAGTACATATTACATGTTAAGCAACATTTCCAGTTCTGCTTGTGGCTGAAAGAAGGTGTGCCCTTTTAAAGGCCTCAGCATTATCTGCATACTTGGACTTTCTCACCTCATTGTTTTGCAAAATCAAATAGAAGTAGTTTTCCTGTTGAGGACAGGCCTGTGCAGGCAAATGTTGCTGCTCGCAGCAGGAAGAAGGATCACAAATCGCTCTGACCACGTGCCAGCGGCATCACTTTGGGCTGGTTAAAGGTAGACGGGAAGTTAATTTGATCAAACATCAGGTAATGACTTAAAGAATGTTTTTGCCACTTCTGAGGGTTAAAATGGGCTTCCTGTACTATACTTGACACACGTTGAACTCTTCCTTGCTGGTATGATTTAGGGTATGACTTTATTAACTTTTTATCAAAGGTTTTGAACAGAGAAATGGAGTGTCAGTGTGAAAACGACAATGCTGAGAATGCTGTTCCAGGTGAGATAAGGCTTAAAAAGTCATCTGTACCGAGAAAGACAAAAAGGCTGTATGACAATACACTCATTTTTGAAATTCCTCCCTTTAATAAATGTGTCTTAATCTTTATATTTCTGTAAACGTAGGCTATGTAGAAGCCTATTCTATATTCTTCAATTATAATCCACTAAAAAAAGCCAACTTGCTATATTCAAGTTCTGACAGTTTCAGAACACTGCAAAGAAGCATTTTAACTGCTCCCCAAATGTTCATGTTTGGTCATTATTTAATCAGTCTGCTGGTACACACACACCTTTAAAACACCCACTCCTTTCTTTTACACTCTATTTTTGGGTTCCTTAGGTCATTCTTTGTTTCAGATTTGGGTGAAAGGTTAAATCCATGAGGGGTTGCGAACAGCACGACTAATGTTTTTCCTCCCTCCCCCTCTTTGTTTAGATTGGTGGCTGAACAGCAGCAATGCCCAGATGGGAGCTTTTGCTGTGGTGGGGTATCTTCTCTACAGATTTTCACAGAGTCAGTAACACAAACACACTCATCTTGAGTTTCTTTTTTTTTTCTCACAGAATGTGCAAAGAGTTATTCTTGAACTTGGCATATTCTTGAATCCAGGATCTCAGGATCCACATTTCCCGCATGTTCAAGGGGTTTCTCTGCTCCATCACTCATTTCAAATGAATGGATCACCATCAGCTCGTCATCAACATCGTCACGAGCGTATCAATGACCCATTAATTTGAGACAGGTGTGTTGGAGCAGGGAAACATCTAAAACATCCACAGCTGTGCTGCTCGAAGGAACTGAACTTGTTAAGAAGTGATCCACCGTGTTAATTAGCATTAGGTGCTACCAAAAAAAAAAGAAAAATAATGTAGTGACGATGAATTCTGTACCTCCACAGACCTGCGCACATTCACCCTCTAACCAGAACACACACACCTCTGATTTAAGACACAAAGCGGTCCAACTCTCTGCACATGACATGTATCTTGATGTGGCTTTATTTCCAAGAAATGTCATTAACAGATGTGAAAAGTACATTTGTAGGTTACTATTTTCAGCCAGACGTTACACGTGTAGGCCTCTTAAATTGTCATTAAACAAGTCAGGCTTTCTTTTGAAGTCATCAAAAGGCTCTGGAGTGTAAAGGAATGATATCATCCCTTGTTGAGTATCTCACTGGATTGTTTAAACACACTGAGAATAGTCAATAATGTGTCTCATGTCATGAGGTTTTATAATCCCAACCTGTTATAGATGGGAAGTTAATCTAAAAATACAAACTGTATAAGTAAAACTATTACAGTCTGGTTTTTATAAAATGCATTGTACTAAGTGTGAATAAAGAAGAAGCAGAATGCAGAAGCCCTTTTTTTTTTTTAAATCAAAGAATAATTTACAATCCCAAAGAGGGAATTGTGCTGTTGCAGTACAAACTACTAAGGAAAGTAAGCAAAGTTTGTTGTGTTTGTTGCCTGGTAACAACTTTACTGGTAACACAGGTGACCTCTCTCAGTCGCTTATTCACAGAAACCAAGCCCTGTCATGCCCCTGCCCGAGTCCTTTAGTCTTTTGTCAGCCCATGTCATTCAAAATCTGTGTACAGAGGTGCCGGAGTGCAGGACATGCTCCTGCAGCCACATCTGGGAAAATCCAACACTCCTGCTGCATTCCCATTTCATCCATTTTGCTCCCCAGGAATCTCCCACTTCCCATGATGATGATGGAGGAGGGGAAAAAAAGATTAAAATCTCTTTTTCTTGACCTCTCCTCCTCAGATAGATCTTGGAAAGTTGATCCCAAGTGCAAACAATTTTCTGTTGTCATAGCAACTCACCATAGCACATGTGCCAGAACTACCAGCAACAACAACAGTGTGCCTTTCTATTCCAGTGACCACTCAAGACGCTTTTATGACACACACATTAACTAGATCAATTTTATCAATGGACAGAGCACAGAAGAAGCCTAGGTGGAAAGCAGCATGCCTAGGAGGTGGTCTAAGAGACTACAGAGTTTAAGGCTGTATTAGAAAAGAAGGTCTTAATCCTAAACTTAAATGTATAAATGTAGAGAGGGCAGCAAAAGCATGAAGTACAACAGTGTTCAAACACAATCCACTCACATTTTTAAATACAAAAAAAAATCTCAATTGAAAATCTGAAGAAGAAAAAAAGAAAGGCATAATTTGACAAAAATCACTGGAAAAGTGTTCCACTTGGGTTGCTCTCTTATAGAAATTAATATTTTATTTTGTCCTCTCATTTCAATTGTCCGATTTCCCTGCAGCTCTCCCAGCTCTGATCCGATGGCCGATTCGTATCTTCTGTTCTGTAACTGGTGAGTTTATTTAGGAAGACTCTGTTACAGCTCTCACGGTTTATGTCAGCATGATGGATCAAATCAGAATAGTGATTGTGGGTGGAATGCTCGTTTATATTATAAAGTAAAATCGTGTAGTCATATATGCTGTGTTGCTGTGTCTGCCTAAGGTCTGTCAGCTCTCTGGGGTTGGGTGAGCCATCTAGTGAAAACCCTCCGTGGTAGGAAACACACTCATTTCTGACTGAGGAGCACAGAAACATCCATCAGTGCCCAGCTGATTTCCTCACTCTCGCCTTGTGTTTCAGGAATTCAAAGCCTGGTTAAATGGCTGTCCCGAATTTGGCGATTTCTTGCCGGTGAGTGCTACCACCCTTTTTGTTACGTGTTGTTTACTTGTGTGGTGCAAACTGACTTTTTTTTAAATGAAGCCAAACAAATGAGGTGAAATAATGGCCGAGGAAGTGAGGGAACACAGGACAACTTGGTAAAACCTCAATGAAATGTGGTTATTTCAATAAAACATCTACATTAAAAAGCCTATAATTTCAATTTAATTTTAACTAACTTCTAATTTCCAACTTCTTCAGCATTTTCCTCCAGGTTCAAGTGGCTGGTTGCTTTCATCAAAACCATCACAGGTCATTTCTCTGTCATTTCCGTGTTGTTTCTTTTCTATCGCTCCATAATCCCACATTTCTACCCTATCTTACCATATATAAGTCTTTTCACCATAAATAAGTTATGTTGTCAGTCTACTCTTCTGATGTTTGACAGTGGCAAGAAATGACATTTGTTTATTCAATATATTTGCTAATAAGACATAACACATCTCTTATCTCTTATCTGTAAATTTCATTACCCGGTCCTTATCATTCTAAGAAAAAAAAGCAGAACAAATAGAGATCTTAACATAATCGCAGCTTTTCTGCAACATCGCTAATATTTTTGTTTCTAAAGAAACTCGTTATTAACCCTTTAGGGACTGGAGAAGGATCTTTGGAGTCTCAGAAAGACTTGTCCACTATCAGCACTTCTAATAAACCAGGCCTGAGGCTGATCCTCCTGGGACCCACTGGCGGAGGACGGACCTCCCTAGCAGACACTTTGCTGGGCAACAGCGAGGCGAGGGCACCTCTGGAACCTCTAATGCAGAGCACCGAACGGAGGGGTGTTGTGGACGGTAGAGAGCTTATAATAATTGACACCCCAGATGTTTTGGGGACATCAATGGAGAACAACAAAAGAGCCAGGGAAGCTCTAAGGGGTCTTCAGCTCTCGAGTCCAGGACCGCATGCCCTTCTGCTGGTAATGAAGGCTCCAGGCTCCAGCATGGCAGTTGACCAGGATGCCGTCCAGGCCGTCCAAGCCACCCTGGAGCTGTTCGGAGACGGAGTTACAGGGTATATCATCCCAGTGCTAACTCATGCAGACCACCTGGGTCACAAGCACACTGTGGATCAGCTGATGGAGGCAGAAGCAGGGAATCTGAAAAGGGCAGCATCTCTATGTGGCCAGAGACCAGTGCTTGTGGAAAACAGGCCAGACGTCCCACCACAGGCACAGAGTGTGTTGCGCAGGCATCTGGTGGGCTGTGTGATGGAGATGAAGGAGCTGAAGGGGCATTTTGTCCACGAGCTGCAGAGGAGGGAGGATCACCTCAGGGAGAAGCTGCTTGCTGACATGTCCTTCACACTGGCTGGAAAACTGGGACATGTATAAATAGAGAAAGCAGATAATAGGAGATCTTTGTGTTTTTGTGTCTGTGTACATGAAAAAAATACTCAGGTAATTTAAAAAAAAAAAAGAGTTCAGGATTAATCAAGAGATTGAATTTTGAATGTTATTTCAAGGAATTATTATTTTTTGTCTGATGTATTTGGGTCACGTTATTGGTTAACCACTATGCAGAGGCAGTTAGTGCCACAGGTTGCCTTTCAGTTTTTAACTTACAACACTGCTGGTTGGGTATTAGTGTCACAAGCTTGTAATTTTCACACAATGTTTTTCTGTATTTTAATTCTTAAAACAACAACAACAACAAAAACATTTATTCTTTTCATGGATCTCCAGATTAGCATATGTGGTTTCACATTATGCACCTCTGCCTTGCCCTCACACAGACTTCATAATTTATGAGAGGTTTTAAAACTTTTAAGATGATCAGAGAAAATGAACTGAAGGCATATTGGGACTTGACTCCCAGTATGTCAAAAGCCCTGAAGAATCTGCTTAATGGTTTAAAGAATATTCTTGTGAACTCAAATGTAATTTTAATTTCCAAATATTTGTTGGGAGATTTCTGTGATCTTGAATAAATAAATAAATGGGTTCAATACAACATACAGACAGAATGATCTTTAATTATTATAAAGTATGGTATATTCATTGACTGGCCCAAAACATTCCATCTAATTCAGAATAACACGTCTGAAACCTGAAAGTTGTTGTGATTAAGATGACTTTAAAAAATCGCATCATTTACGCCTCCAACACACATGGAGAAAAAATAAATAAATAAATTATATATATATATCGTTGTCCTTTTGATTTTATTGTTGCTGTGTTTTATTGTATAAGGAGAGTAAACTAAAACAATTAAGCTTAGGGGTGCAAAATGATTCAAACAGGTGATAATTATCCCCATTTTCATCAGGAAGTGGCTTCTTGGTTATGTGATGCAGCTGTTATGAAAAAGTGGATTATAGCCTACCCTAATCTAGATGAAAACTTTGTTTTATACAATCTTTTATGAATGTGCTTCGAGCATGATGTAAGTACTCGGTATGAGGTCGCATCTTTTCACAGGTGAGGATAAAAGTGTAAAATGTGGGGGTTTCCAGTCTCTGGGGAGGGACTTCTCCTGACGCAAGAGGTGACAGTGAACGCACCCTGGAAGACTTCACTGCGCATGTCCGCGTCTGCACGAACGGAGAACAGAGACATCGAGATCCCCAACAGGAAAAAAGTGTTAAAGACAAAGAACTGAACAGCGTTTAAATCCGTACACTCAGTTTTTACACCGGTTTATAACAGCCCAGCTGCCACGCCACCGCTGAGGAGACGGACGGTAGGTGGTCAATTCGGGAAATGAAGTTAGAAGGCGCAAAAAGGAGGTGTTGTGTTTGTGTTTGCTGGAGAGACGAGTCACGTAGAGCAGCTACAAGACTTAACGCCAAATGTCTGCTTCTAACGTGGATTATTAGCATCTGTACGAGTGTGATTTCAGTGCAGTAGCGTCAGGGGGGGGGGGGGGGGGGGGGGGGGGGGGGGGGGGGGGGGGGGGGGGGGGGGGGGGGGGGGGGGGGG
>JBAMYA010005993.1:0-44340 GCA_037176975.1 Arrhamphus sclerolepis | reverse complement strand
CACTCTATCATACAGGCCTGATTGGTGGATTGTCCTCCTGGAAGGTTCTTCTCTCCACAGAGGAACACTGGAGCTCTGACAGAGTGACCATCAGGTTCTCGGTCACCTCCCTGACTAAGGTCCTTCTCCCCTGATCGCTCAGTTTAGATGACTGGTCAGCTCTAGGAAGAGTTCTGGTGGTTCCAGGTCTAGGAAGAGTTCTGGTGGTTCCAGCTCTAGGATGGTTTCTGGTGGTTCCAGCTCTAGGAAGAGTTCTGGTGGTTCCAGACTTCTTCCATTTAAGGATGGTGGGGGCCATGTGCTCATTGGGACCTTCAAAGCAGCAGAAAGGTTTCTGGACCCTTCTCCAGATTTGTTCCTTGAGACAGTCCAGTCTGGGACGTCTACGGACAATTCCTTTGACTTCATGCTGGTTTGTGCTCTGACATCACTGTCACCTGTGGGACCTTCTACAGACAGGTGCTCCTTTCCAGATCATGTTTAATGAACTAAATTTACCAGAGGTGGACTCTAATGTAGAAACATCTCAAGGATGATAAATGGGAGTCAAATACTGACAAATACTGACATACATGTGATTTCTTTGTTTTTCTATTTTCAATAAATTTACAAACATCTCAGATTGAAAGTTTTGAGGGAAAAAATACATTTAATTCATTTTGAATAAGGTTGCAACATAAAATGTGGACAAAGTGAAGCGCTGTGAATACTTCTCAGATGCACTCTACGTCTGGAAAAGAAAAGTCAGATTGTGATTTGAGTTATAAACTTTGTGTCTATTTGTGTGTGCTTAGCTCTTCTAAACCAATACAGGACCAAACAAAAGCTTGAGTCACTCCTGCTTATCTGATGTTGGGTCGCCGGGGCAGCAACTTGAGCAGGGAAGCCCAGATGCCCAAATCCCCAGCCACCTCCTCTAGCTCTTCCAGGGGAATACTGAGGCGTTCCCAGGCCAGCCGAGACATAATCTCTCCAATGTGTCCTGGGTCTGCCCCAGGACCTCCTTCTGGTCGGACATGCCCCTGAACACCTCTCGAGGGAGACGTCCAGGGGGCATCCTCATCAGATGCCTGTATCACTTCAACTGGGTCCTCTCAGTGTAAAGGAGCAACAGCCCTACACTGAATTCCTCCCAGATGACTGAACTTCTCACCTTATCTTGAAGGGAGAGCACAGCCACCCTATGGAGGAAACTCATTTCAGCCGCTTGTATCCGCAAAGCACCCTGTGGAGAGTATAGAGCTGGTCCAGTGTTCCATAGCCAGGATAAAAACCGCATTGTTCCTCCTGGATCCGAGGTTCAACTATCGGCCAGACTCTCCTCTCCAGTATCCTGGAATAGACTTTCCCCGGGAGGCTGAGGAGTATGATCCCCCAATAGTTGGAACACACCCTCCGGCCCCCCTTTTGAAAAAGAGGGACCACCACCCGGGTCTGCCATTCTAGAGGCATTGTCCCCGACTGCCACGCGATGTTGCAGAGACGTGTCAATCAAGACAGCCCCACAACATCCAGAGACTTGAGGAACTCAGGGCGGATCTCATCCACCCCCGGAGCCTTGCCACTGGGCTTCGAACAGCCACATCCACAATATAAGTGGAGAACATGGTCCACTCGGACTCAATATCTCCAACTTCCCTCGGGATCTGTTCAAAACTCTCCCAGAGATGGGAGTTGAAGACCTCCCTGGCAGGGGATTCCGGCAGGCGTTCCCAGCAGACCCTCATGATACGCTTGGGTCTGCCAAGTCTGTCTGGCTTCCTCCCGCACAAGCGGATCCAACTTACCGCCAGGTGGTAATCGGTTGACAGCTCAGTCCCTCTCTTCACCCAAGTGTCCAAGACATATGGCCGGAGGTCAGATGACACAACCACAAAGTTGATCATTGACCTCCGGCCGAGGGGGTCCTGGTGCCACGTGCACTGATGGACACCCTTATGCTTGAACATTGGTGTTTGCTATGGACAAACTGGCTTAGCACAGAAGTCCAACAACAAAGCACCACACACCAACACGCCACCTCTCACTGCGGGGAACTCCAGAGTAGTAGAGAGTCCAGCCTCTCTCAAGGAGTTGGGTGCCAGAGTCCAGACAGTGCGTGAGGGAGCCCAAGTAATTCTAGTCGGTATCGCTCCACCTCCCACACAAACTCAGGCTCCTTTCCCTCCCAGCGAGGTGACATGTCCCCATAGCCATAGTTGTTGTCCTGGGATTGGGTCGTCGGGGCCCCTGCCCACAACTGCCACCAAAATCACACTGCACCAGCCCCTTATGGCCCTTCATGAAGGTGGTGAGCCCACTTGAAGAGGCGCCCACATTGTTCGTTTGGGCTGAGCCCGGCTGGGTCCCGCGGGCAAAGACCCGGCTACCAGGCGCTCGCCTGCGAGGGGCCCCTTTAACGCCAATCTGGGTGCATTAAGCCAGGAGCATTAAACCCCAGACAACATAGCTCCTAGGATCATTGGATACTCAAAACCCTTCACCACAATAAGGTGGTGGTTCAATGAGGAGGTAACTGTTTCCCATTCCTTTGTTTTAGCAGGTCCTGTAATTCTACTGCTGACACTGCTAAAAATAACAGATTTTCCTTTTGGGTCTCTGAGTGCAAGATTTCAATCTCAGAGCTAGTAAAATTAGTCTTTTTGCACCTTGATGCCATTCTCAGGAATGAACACTTCCTGGCACAGGAGATGGGAAGCGTAGCCTCATATGGTATTATTTTGGGCATGGAGTATGCAAATGTACTATCCTCGTGCACTTGTGCTTAAATACGCACAAACAGCATTCATCATTTTTATGTAGGTCATTTACACACTTTTCCGAAGTTTAGTGTTTGTTGAATCTGACGAGGCGTGTTCGTACGAGACCTTCATGTGAAAAAAATTAGAGAAATTTAGAAAAAGAATATGAAAATGTCTTGCATGAGGCCCACTGTTTTTGAAGTGTCCATCACTGATCTTAATTCTAGAGAAATAGATATTTTGTTTAATCATTTATATATTCTTGCATGTGTTGAAGGGGGAGGAAAAAAATGAAGAAAAAATAAAATAAAATTAGACATTATGTCTCGTGCTGTATACATCAGATAAATGTTAGGGGCCATGTCATGATTGGTGGGTGGTGTAATTAAAAAAATACAAAGGGAGTTTCTTTCCAAATATCCGTTTTCTAGTTTCATGACTTCTTCTGATGCTACTTTTTGACGAAATATTCCATCATAAGAACATTTTGTGAAATTTTACTATCCTCAACATTTTAACATTTCTCTGATGGGGAATAAGTTCTGACCAGACAAGGTAGCCAGGCAAACCAACATCAACAAAAATGTAAACACAAGTTTAACAAAATCTAAGAACTAACTTTGTTTACCAAGACAGAATTTGGCAAATGTGAATGCATACTATGATTGTTTTTTCAGTTTGGGACCTGACCAAACAAACAGCAATATTAAGATAATTATACAAACAGGAATTAAAAATAATGGACCAGAAAACAGTCAGATGACATCACTGTCTCATCCCACAGAAAAAAACAACAACAATTAATTGATTTCTTACAGCTGTCAATTTTTCAAAATAAAACTGATTTTTAAATGTGAACAAACCCTGCGCCTGAAATAAAATAGCAACTATAAAATAAACAAAACTGGATACAAACACAATGAGAAGAACAACCTTTGGTCAATCATCCTTTTCAGTTAAGTTATAAAATTATGGAAAGCATTACCATCTAAACCCAAGAAACTAAAAGAGCTCTAGGTTTTCAACTTGCACACAAAGAAATGTCTGAAAATGAAGCACGTCTGTGAACATGTAAACTTAAACATACATTATATGCATTCATACACCTGCATATTCAAACCCATTTTTTATGTGCTCCGATGCTGACTTCTGACCTTGTTTATGAACAACATTTTATTGTATTCATCTTTTTATTGGCTGAAGTATTTAATATCTTACTTGACCAGATTTTGTGAAATCTAGTTTAATCTTGGATGCCTAACCAGGAGTAGGGGTTGCGAATTAGCATTAGCTATAAATGTGTATGCATGTCATCTACTTTATATTTCTACAATGTTTAATGCATTTTTAGCTGTCAAATAGACTATTACTGATTTATTTACGTACTCACTAATTTAACATATCAGTGAACGAATAAATAAATTATACACACATAGAAACCTCGGTTTGAAACATTTTTGTCCCACGTCACAGACCGTAGTCTTTGTTCCGTTTCGGTTGCCTAGTAACGCCTCCCTAACGACAGATAATTAACGGACTGGTGGTTAGGTAAGCGATGCTCCGCAGACTCAGGATTTGTTGCTTATTAAATTAAAACTAAACCAAAAAATGATCATACGTTTTCAATAACGCTTTAACGGTTTTGAACTTTGTCTGAGCTTTTTTTTTTTAATTGAACAGCGTACGTATCAACAACATATCAGTTTGACAACGATATCTGAGCGGTTAAAAAACGTTAAAATTCACCAGACATGGAGCTGGATATCCGCCACTATCTCACCAGGGCAAAGGAGAAGCAAGGTTTGCCATTTCCACATTTCCAGCCGTTGAGAGTTTTCAAAGTAATGCTCATCGTGTTTATCTCACGCTGACAGACTCTGCAGCTCTCAAGGCCGCCTTCAACTTGATTCAGACCAGGACGGCAGCTGGAGACTCTGGATATACTCCAAGCATCGCCCCCGAGTTGTACGTCGTTTGTGCGGAAGCAGCTCTGCAGGTGAAGTACCTTCAGTACCTCCTTAAACCGTTTAATATTAAATGTTTCCCAGCAAGTGAACCCATTTCAATTCGGAGATATTCCACATAATGTGTATTTTTTTCCCTCTCCATTGAATCTTGGTTATGTTAGTAAAAATCTAGGTTTTATTCTCGGCAAAAATTGTTGCTGGTGAGAAACCAGCAACAAATTATTCAGTTTGCCCAGTTTACACATATAAAAAGTAAAAGTAACACTAACATCACAGTCAATTTAAAATGCATCTTTTTCAACTGTAGAAGTGACTGTGATGTAGCACACCTCACTTTAGGGTTCTTTTAAGTCCGGAAAACCCAAAACCTCTAATCTGTATAGAACATAGAATAAATATATAAAAACCTTATGACATTCTGACAATGTGTTATACTATTAGTGGTGACATTTACTGTTCTTGTGATTTATAAGGTGCTCACAGGCATATATTTCTGATTATTTATCACTATGAGACCCTTTAAAATATATATGAACAAAATATTTCAGTTCTATCTGTTAATGTTAGTAGTAGTTTGAGGTAGACATCTCCTTCCAGAGGTGGAGCTAGGAAGTAAAGAGGCCTGGTCATGTGACCATTCACACTAGTTACATGAATTTAATTCAGTTTAGAAGACACAACCTATTATTTTATTTAAAAACTGTTTTAGCTATCCAAAGCTCAAACAACACTTATTCTTGAAGTTGTAGCTTCAACAAGTTAAAAAAAAAAAGCAGATTAAGCAGGTTAAGTAAGGTGACATTACCATTCAAAATATAGTTTGCCCATCATGCTGCTTTTATGGATTGCTATTGGTTTTCTATTATATCTGTATTTACAATTACAGCTGGGCACACTCATTCTAAATACTACCCTAATTCCATATTGGGGAAGCCGTCTAAAACATGAATACAAGAATGCAGAACGCAATCATTTGCAAATCTCATGAACCCATATTTTATTCGCAATACAACATAAAGAACACATTAGATGTTGAAACTGAGACATTTTACCATTTCATAGCAATTAGCTCATGTTGACTTTGATCAGCTCAGTTTGATTTATTTGTGTTCCCAGAGAGATGATTGGTTGTGCAGCAAAGAAGATCACATACCGAGCACATGGACATAATACCCAAAATAGCCTACATAAAAATGCATATCTCAGCAACATGTCTCAAAAAAAGTTGGAACAGGATGATTTTTATGATTAACATCTGTCTGTAAACATTTGGGAAGTGGAGAGACCAGTTTCTGGAGTTTTAGTGGAGGAATGTTGTCCCATTCTGGTCTGATGCAGGATTCTAGCTGCTCAACAGTCCAGGACCTTTATTGCTGTTTTTTTTGTTTTATGGTGCTCCAGATGCTTTCTGTTAGTGAACGTTCTAGACAACACAGACCAGTTCAGCGCCTGGACTAAAGTCCTGCTCTAGTGATGGCTGCCGAATGTGGTTTGACATTGTCATGCTGTAATATGCAAGACCTTCCCTGAAAGAGACATTGTCTGGATGGGAGCAGGTGTTGCTCTGAAACTTCTATGTACTCTTCAACATTGATGGAGCCTTTCCAGATGTGGAAGCTGTCCACACCACAGACACTAATGCAACAACAAACTATCAGAGATGCAGGATTTTAAACTGTCTGTTAAGAAGCTGGATGGTTCTGCTCCTCTTTACTCTGCAGGGCATGGTGTTCATGGTTTCTAAAAAGAATTTCAATTTTTTGTTCATCTGACCATGAAGTAGTTTTCCATTTTGATCATTTTAGATAAGATTTGGTCCAGAGAAGACAGCAGCGTTTTCGGATGGTGTTCACATGTGACTTGTTTTTTTAATTCAGCTTTAACTTGCATGTTAACCACAGAGAAACTGCCAAGAACATCGAGAAGGGATAACCATTGAACATAATTCTATAAAACTATATGATGTTTTAGATATGACAGTGCTAAAATAGGAAAATGTCCACATTTTATTTAAATTCAGAATGAAGAAATGTGACATTACCATCAGACAAACAAACTTTGTTCAGTATTGTTATTGTAATAATGTATATGAAAATATTGAAAATGTGTTCAAAAGCCATTGTCATGACTGAAACATCTTATATTGTTATTGAATTAAGCCCTACCTTTGCTCATCTTTACATCAGTGCAGCTCTGCCCCTATAATCCTCTTTTTATACCCAGTTGTGTTACTGACCTGTTGTCAATTAACCTAAGTAGTGGTCCAATGCTCCTCCATTTGATTTTAATTTGATTTGCTTGAATAACTTTGTCAAACACCACTTTGTTGCCTCTGTTGCAACTTTTTTTAGACGTGTTGCTGCCATCAAAGTCTAAATGAGCTAATATTTTCCATGAAAAAGTAAAATCTCTCACTTTCAACATCTGATATTATTCCTTATGTTCTATAATAAATAAAATCTGAGTTCATGAGATTTGCATATCTTTGCATTCTGTTTACATTTTACACAGCATCTCAACTTTCTTGTCATTGGGGTTGTAAATGGTATAAAACTAAGTCATTTTTGTGCAACCCATACACTGCAAACATGAAATATGTCCTTTAGATATAATAATATTTCAGTATGAGTATGAGGGAACACATACTCAGCAGGGCAAAAAGATTTCCATCTTAATTCGAAAGATATGAGGATCATTTATATAAGTAAATAGTGAACCTACTGTTGTCATATGTGAGGATATTCTACTGTAGAAGTTATTACTGACTTCGGACTTTTAGAGGAGATTAAGTGGGTTTGTCTTAAAAAAAAGCAGAACCTTCTTAATCCTTTGTGGTATTTACACATACAAATGTGGAATAACATGATAATAAATACATCTTCTGGTGAAGTCTGACTACATATTTAACTATTATTAGTGCAAAGATTCAAATACATGTCCCTCTGGTGAATCAGATTTGCTCTCTTCTATATATCATTCAGGATGTTTTCTGTCAAAATTCGATTTACTTTTATTACCAAGGGAGTCCCCGTCGACAGTAGAGCTACAATACAATACTCTGTCATTTTCCACATGTGCATGACTATCACTCTGTCACAAATATACAGCATGATATAGTATTATAATACAAAGTTAATAACTTAATCACTTATTCTATTAAGAAAATTCAAACTTAATCAGGATTATAATCTCAATGTGCAGTTGAAACCTGTTGTATTTATCTCCCTTAAATGCAAGAAAGAAAACTGATTTTATTTGATAATTAATAAGGGACAGTTATGAAGTATAACACAGAGCGAAAACCAATTGCTTTCAAGATGGCTTTTTTTCTTGGGTAAAATGAATGCACATCTTACATAAATTAAACTATTTATGAGCGGCTTTAATTATTCATTAAACCTAGAAAAAACTCATCATACAATCTAAACTCACATGAAGTTGAAACAGTTTTCTCTGTGTTTTCAGCTGGGGTATGTGGAGATGAGCACAGCGGCTCTACAGATGTACTTTGATGGGAATTCAACAGTGAATCAATTTTTATGTCGAGCCTTCCTCTGCCAGGGCCAGCTGAAGTCTCTGCTGGCCAAGGGGAGTGTGGTGAGGACAGCAAACTGAACGCATCTCAAGGGTTTTCTGTGTCTGCTGTTCATGTTTCCTTCACAGTGAATGCACTCAATTACTTTAGACATATATTGTACTTATTAAGACCTAAGTGGGGGTACAATTCAAAGCTTTGTAAAAAAAAAAAAAAAAAGAGTCAACTTTTTCAAGTCACTAAGAAATACTTGCTTTTTTATTGTCCTATTTTAATCTGGTTCAAAGTCAAGTTTTCTCATCGTTTGAGTAAAATCTTTGTATGCTTGTATGATATGACACTTTATCATTACTCCTTTGCAATTTTTTTCTATTTCAGGAAGGCGTTGAAGAGGCGTTGGTGTATTTTCTGAAAGCAATAGAAATTTCAAAGAATGAACCAAGGTATGCAACCTCTCAGAAATATGCCCAGCTTTGTTGCGACAGTGCCATGAAGGATTATCCATTCATGCTGTGTTCAACCGATCAGCTCTGATATTGTTTGGTACTACGTTGCCTTTTAAAGCATATTCTAAAAGGGAGGTTTTCTTAACAGGAAACAATTTTTTTTTGTTTGTTTTTGCTACAGTAACATAGGTTATATTCATGATTTTTTTTTTCATGCATCACTCTGACCTCTTGTTCACTTGTGGATTGAATGTGATCCACTTTAATAACTGACTTTACATACAGTATGTGTGAGCACAGCAGCAGGGCTGCATAATATTGCTTTCTGTAGGAAAAAAAAAAAAAAGATAAGTTCCCTTATTTGCCATTTACAGATACTAGCTTAGCTTTTTGCAAGCAATCACTTCTGTGTGTTTTTGCTGATGAACTTATAACCTGTCAGTAGACTGACTGACTGAATGAGAATCATCAATTATCTTCAAAGGGAATAAATATCTAATACATCCAACCCAGACTAATTCACAACAACCTCTCTAGAGAATAAAGTAACAGAACTCAAAAAGTCTGTTCACACAATTTTCTCCCCAACAACCTTTTGAATTAATAAATGTCTTATTTCACACTGGAAAGCTCATTGGGGCTGATCTTCTGCAGCTCATTGGACGATCATTAATGCACACTTATTTGCAATTCACAGGACTTTTGCTTCCAGAGTTGACACTTGTTCTGAGCTGAGTTGTACTAAGAGATGAAATGGACTGCATGTGCATCATGAATAATTCAGTGTTTTGTGTTTACTTTTTTCCGCATGTGGTTTGTGTCTTACAGATACCACTTCATGGTGCTCAACGCATCGGTACTGTACTTCCAGACAGTGCGTCCTCTCCTGCAGTCAGAACAGTGCTTCCGCTTGGTACCCTCCTTTAAGCAGGTGGTGCAAAGTTTGGAGGAGGTGGCAGACCAAGACCACAGTTGGAGAGCTGAACTCATGATGTAAGTGGCATCAGAAGTTAACTTTTATCTATATGTCCAGTTCTGAATATGTCTTTTCTAAAGCACAATTTATAGAGATGATATACAGAGCAGTTAATATGAGACCAGTCTTCTGGCTTATCCCATTACTTTATATAGTTTTGTTTACTTTTCATACCTCGAGACCAAGGGTTAGTTTATATCTTTGTCATTCTCCAGTAAGAACTCACAGGTCCACCAATCAGCTGCTCCTGGATGTTCCAAGGACCAGACTAAAAAACAGAGGGGACAGAGCACCCAGACTTTGGAACAGTTTATCTTTTAATATTAGAACTGCTAACACACTCAAGCATTTTAAAGTTCTCTGGAAAGAAGTTTTTCTAAAATTGGCATTTAGTCCTAGTTGATCAAACTATCAGAGTTTTAATGATATACAAATTTAGTTGTTTTTATTCATGTTATTGCTATTTTAGTCATTTATTGCATAAGGTTTATTGTTTTAATTATAATATTTATAGGTGACAGTATTTTATCTGTGCAATTGTACAGCAATTCATTTTTTTAAGTGTACTATAGATATAAATTATGACGACTTGAATTTGTTAAAGGGAGAAATTGTGCCATTCATGCATAGTTAAATTTGAGTGGTAAGACTAGTTATGATGTTAAAAATGTCTGGGGATATATCCTCGCCATGTTGGAAAGAGGCAGGGAAAAGATGTCAGTGTCAACAGGAGAGCCAATGGCTAGCTGTCAGTCAAGCATGTCAACTGACGTCTGGGCATCTGATTGATCAGCTTTATTGCTTAATGTAAATTTATCTGCTGTGGTACAAAAAAAAAAATTCACCCCCGTACAGTTGATGTAATATGTCACCACAGATGGGGGGGTAAACAAATTTGGAAGACAAGAAACAGTTTGGTATGTGGTATTGTAATAAAAATTCATAAGTGTCCTTATGTTTGCCTCATTTCTGTTCAGACATCTGCTCAAATGTCTTGTGGCCTCTGGACAAGTTGAGGAAGCTCTGAATTTCGCCAAAGTTACTGAAGAATTCACGAAGTCACATACTCCACATCTTTATCCGAGTGTCTATACGTTACTGGTAAGCAGTATGATGAATGCATAGATTTTATTTTGTCAGTTTACCTAACCAGTAGCTTCCACCAATATGTCATCTTCTCTTTCAACATGAAAAAAAACAAACTTTCTATTAGTCATTGACTCTGTAAACTACTTTCGATAGATTTAACGACGTATCTTGTGACTATCTTCTGTTTAGGTAAAATACAAGCTGGCAGAGGGTCATGTCCTCCTTGAAACAAGCAGACAGTCATCGACCTTATCAGTGATTTACAAAATTCAGGAACTAAAAAAGTAAGGAAGAATCATGTGTTACAATTTCAACCAGTTATTGTTTTGGACCATTTCCATATAAACACAAGTGTGACAACACAGTCACTGTCTCAGTTTTTGTTTCAAAATGGCCCACATATCCTCCATTGGAACTGGTCAGGAAGGCAGCTAAGGCAGTCCAGCACCTGTACACATTTATCTGCTTAATGACCTGCCACTGTTTGGATGTCAGCTCTAGATGAGTGCTGGTTTTTCATGCAGGGATCATGCGTCTTCAGTTTAGGCCTTCATGCTCTGAAAGTCCTTCTGATTATTTGAATCACTGAGGATATTTTATAACAGAGAAATTCTCTGCCCATCTTTGTTCTCCAGATACTCTCACCTTTTCTTGGTTCCTGCTTATATGGTATACTTAAATGCAAAAATAAATGTATATTAATGAAACACATGAAATTGAGAAGTAAAATGCATAATTGACCTCATACTGCCTACGAAGAATGAAGGTCAAATGAAAATGTAAGAATCACTCTGCTTTTATATAATTTCCACATTCTTCCAACTCTGTCTGATTTGGGGTGGTACAAAAAGGTTTATTTCCCCTGCTGTGACAGTACTGGAGAATTTTTTTTCAGCATAAATGCTATAAGTGGTGATGAACTGTCATTATGACAGCTAATTCTTTTTGCCTGCTGCTAAGTCATTATATCCATACAAGAGAAGCCCCCAATATCATCTTGAAGGCTGTGATGACAGTAAAACCTCCTTCACCTGGATCACTGCTCAGCCTGTGGCTTCTCACAGCAGGCAGGTTTGATGACCTGACCACAAATCATAATAACATATGAACATGTCCTGTGATATGCTGCACTATAGTACAAATTCAGTTCCCACCCCTCTCTGCAGGCATGTACTCAACATGTCAGAGCTGCTTATAGCTCTTCATTTCAGCAATAAACGTCGACAGCATGACTCAGTCCAACACAGCCATCGTCAGCACCACAAAGATTATTTTGCCTTAGGTTTATACACAGCTCGGTGTGAGGCCATTACTTGGTGAATGAAAATCCAGATGCATGCATCGTCTTGGATGCATGCTTATGTGTATTTGCGTAGTGTACACATTTTACATCCCATTGTTTGTAGCAGGTATATGGAGGTAAATGAAAACAAGATGACAAAAGAGGATTCTGATGACCTTGAGGAGATATTTTGTCTCCTGATGGACTGTATCAAAACACCTTCTACGCCTGCAAACTCCAGCCCTCTGCAGAGCTCGACACCAATCCAGCTGCCTGACAGGTCTGTGACCCAAAGTGTGATGATCAAATCTCCGTTCTTACCTTTCTTCCTGAGCCTCCCATTATAAACCCACATCCCAGAGCATTACTGTACTGAAGTGTTGTGAATTGTATAAATTATGTTTTATCTGGGATTTGCAGAGTTGCCTTCCTCCTGGAGCTGGCTCTGCTGGCCTTGCAAATGAAGCATCAGAAAGTAGCTGCCAACTGTTTGAAAGAGCTGAAGTCGACGGGAGAGGCTGTGAGTGTCCAATATTCCCTTTAAACCCAAGGCAGAAGCAGCAGCAGCTGTAACAGTACATATTCTGGAGATGTGCAAATTTATTCATGAACTTGACATCCCCTCTTTAGTAGACACTTGAAAACAGATCAGATAGATTAGCTGAAATAAAGAGATTGCTGCATTGTTACTTTGAGAAATGTGTAATTTGTCCAGTAGATTGGCGTGTTGTTCTCCCAGTTTTGTTTAAAAAATTAGTAATGTTGCACTGCTGAACATATTTGTCTTTTCAGAATATTGACCAGCGTATAATGATGGACTGTGTCAGCTGTGAACTCAAGCTACTGAAGAAAGGGGCATCCATGAACAACTACTCCAAAGCTAGTGTGGAGGTGCTTTATCTGTTTAATTCCATTGTTGCTGGTCTTTTTTTTCAACTTCTAGTAGCTCTAAAAGTGGCTTTGGGTGGCTGAAGCAGTTAAAATAAAATAATAGGTTGTCTCAATGTCATGTAACTAGTCACATGACCAGACCTCTTCACTTTGTAGAGCCACCTGCCTCAGAAAACCTACTAAAATATCTTCATTAACTGATAAAAACTGAAATATTTTGCTATATGCCTGCATGCATCTTTTCATCACAAGAAGAGTAAATGTCTACACTGCTACTATAACACCTCGTCATAATGCCAAAGGTTTTTATCTGTTTATTCTATGTTCGATACAGTTTAAAACTATGAGATTTTGGGTTCTCTAAACTTGAAAGAACCCCAAAGAGAGGTCACTTATACAGTTGGAAAAGGTACATTTGAAACTACCTGTGATGCTAATGTTACTTTTATTTTTTATATGTGTAAATTGGTAAAATTGAATAATTTCTATAAATTTAGACTATTTGGTTTCCCAACAGCAACACTTGTTGCTGATCATAAAAGATTTTTACTAACATAACCAATATGAAATGAAAAAAATATTACATAGTATATGTTTGGATTGAAATATATGCCCTTATTTTGTGGGGAATAATTTGTGATTAAAAGTGTTTCACATACACTTGCAAGCAAATGACCCGATATTCTCATTACCTGCTCTCCACTATACTCTCTGATCTTTGCAGGCAAAAAACCCTCAAAATCCTTTGTCACTTTAATAGATACATATGTGTTAATAGGACTAAAGCAGTCTCAGCAAAAGCTTTTGATTGTCAGAAAATCAGCGAGTCCTCTCCAAGTGGAAAAGTAAAGTGGTAGGCTCATGTAAACATGTCACCTTATTCCGAAGCTTACTGTAAAAACTGGCATAATTAAGAATTTGCTTGTTAAAAATATTCATCCTAATTCAATCCAAATATACTGTACTTGCGTATGCGTTAGAAGTGCTGTGCTGTCATTGCTCTAGGACAGATCCTCAATCTTCAGTTGTTATTCCACAGTATCGCCTGAAGGTGATAGAACGGCTGGATCAGTTGCTGCAGCGTGCAGTGAAGGAGGGGGGCCCTCAGGCTGTGCAAGCAGTATGTGCTACCCAGTGGAGCTGCTGTGTGCCCCTCTTGCAGCGCAACCTCAGGAAACGCATCAAGACACCTCTGCTCAGGCTGGCCCAGGTTCTGGAAGACATGCAAAGGTTTTCTTTTAATTCCTTATTATGTGTTGCATCCTTTCACCTGGCTGTGCTTTTCTCTGAAAACACATGGGTGTGTGCTGTAATTGAAAGAAAGACAAGATGTGACTTGTTTAAACATTGATTCCAAAGGAAAAAATTTTTTTTTTTAAGTTGAAAGTTGATACATTACCACACTTAAGAATCTTCATTGCCATTTTTCACAGTTGATTTTCGACATTATTTTATCATTTACATACAGATTTCTTTTTTTTTCACATACACATTTCTGATAACAAAAAATAATTTCTAAAGCAGATTGTTCAATGTTTTTAGTTTAGACATTATTAGTGTGTAATGTTCTTTTTTTCCTGCCTCTTTACTTGTCCTGCCTTCTTAGTTCCACCATATTTTCATCTTTGTCAGTATTCACATACCTTTGTTGCTTACAGCTGTTTGTGTTCAGTCCTCTTTTTCAATGGTTTTCCTCTTTTTTTGTGTAAAGTTTTGTAAACGTGTGCCTTCTTTTTGTCTTTGTTTGCATAATGGGACTTCAGTGCTTCTCTAACTGGTCTAATGTGTCTCATTAGACTCCTGTTGAATAAAACAAATCACCATGAACTGGTGTCTCTTAAACCATCTGAACTTTTGAAGTACTACTCTCTCTGAGACGCCACGGTTTATCAGCAGCCTTCTTTTGACAGGACTGCAGCTGCTTTTTCATTTATTAATTTGTACATGTGATAAAGCTTTTTTCTGCCTCCTTCAACAAAACGTGATGTACAGGTTTGGCTCCAGTGCTGTCACTTCTGGTCTGTCTGATCATGTTTTTGGAGACAACTGATCCAGTTTTCACAGTTTCCAGTTAGTGTTTTTCAATGCCATAAAGTGTGATAAGAAACATTTTTGTCTCACGATGACTTAGCAGAGATGGTACCTCTTAACCTGAAATCACAGTTTGACCTCAGTCAGTGTTTGGAAAGCAATGCGTGAATATTAGCTGTAAGTTTATTTATTTGAACAAACCCCCAATGAGTGTCATTTGAACATTTGCCTCAATGAAAAGATAATACTGAACATGGTTGAAACGACCTGCTGCATGAGACTATGGCCTTGTACATGGGCCACCTGATGGAACCATTCAGCTAAGCCACAGCCCTTTTTGGCATTTTGAAGAACTGGCAAATTAAATAAACAAAAACCAAAAAAAAGATTTACGGGCAAATATGACTGACTCAAAGTTACATTTTTCAGCAGTAACAGCTTTATAAAGAAAGCTATCAGGATAACATGATGATATTCTCTGTTACCAGTGTTATCTGCTCCTCAGAAACAATAATTATGGTATGTTTCAGCTGATGCAATTGGGCATCATCAGTATTTCACAGTTTGTGAACAAGCAAGCGATGAGATTTTCTTCTTACATAAGGTATGAGGTCAGACTGGAAGTGTTTGTGTGTTAATCTTACAGTACGTTGCTGGAGGTGCGCTGTCAAGTTCACTTAGAGCTGGCAATGACTGAAGAGGAAGAAGGGTGTCTGGAGGCATCTTTGACTCACCTTCAGAAAGCCACACTGCTGGATAACGGGACTCAGCAGGAACGCCTGTCATCAGCTTCTCATCGTCTGAAGCTCAGAAAGACCCTCTACCAAACACCGACCCGAACCGAAGATAAAGCTGCGATGCTTCTGCAGCAGGTTTCCTCCACATTTACTTTTGACTAACATTAAAAAGCCCATTACAGACAGCAAGATGTTTTAAGTGGAAATGGTATGATTAAGAAGTGAACTGTAAATCATGTTCTACAGTGTTCTTGTACAGCTGCCCAGATGAAGCGTTTGACTACAAAATCATTCTGACATCAAACTCTTTGCTGTCCTTCTCAGATTAAGGACAAGCCGCTTCAAGATAATGCAGGCAGTCGTCCTATTCTTGTCTCAGTGGGTCTCCTTTTGGCTCCTGATGATTTTCAGGTGGTGCTGGATGCAGACATCACTTCTGAAAGTAAATATATGTCTTCTTTGCCTTCATTTTCCACTAAGATCTTTTGTCATTTCCTTATTCCTTGATTAATTTGAATATCTGCTGTTGCAGAAACACCACAGGACATACAAATGGATGTTTACACTAAGTGCCAATTCAGAGGTTTGAATAGAAAAATTTTATATATAGAGGCTACTCAAGCACTGCAGCACATGACATGGAAGGTGGCAGCACTCACTCTCATCCAGGACCCTGCAGATTTCTGCCTTTCCTGTCAATGAAGACGGGATCACCACTCATGTAGCCATCAGTACTAATCTTTTCTTTGTTGAAATGATGGAAACATAGAATTTCTTGCGAGGTTCTGCATTTCAGAATTCTTCCCCGGTTTGTTCTTCTCTTACTTCAATTTCAAAAACATCTTTTGGCCACAGTACTCATGTCACGCCATCCGTGAAGGGATAGATGTGTAGCTTCTTTGTGTTGGATCTACAACATCGCAGTAGTTCACCATGGTTGTGTGAAGGTAGAAAATTACATAAAATGAGAGATCAGTGTTGTACGTTTTGGCTTGTTGCTTTTTTTGTTTCTTTTTTTTTCCCCAAATGCAACTCGCATCTGCCACCTAGTGGATAAAACTAGCGCCATGATGTGGTACTTGGGTTGTCTCTATCACACATGTCAAACTAAAGGGTCGCAGGCAAAAGCTGGCTTTAAATTTGTGGTTTTACAAGAAGAAAGTAGTGATTTTAGTACAAAAGTCTCAATTTTATGAGAAAGTTTGCGATTTTTATTAAATTTGACATTTTATGGCAAAAATGCTCTTTTTTTTTATGAAAAATGATGTGATACTGTGAAATTTACAAATTTTTATAGCAAAATTAGCTAGCCAGAAATCACTGCTTAGCCTCCTGGAGGTGTAGTGGGACTAGCTAAGCCCTGATGATGGGAGGTTCCCACCTGAAGACCCAGAGACATGTCAGTTATCTCTGGTCACAGGGTTGTTGATGGTGCTACTGGCTTTTGCTGAGTGCTGGTTTGTTAGTGCAAACACCCATTTCTGCACATAGAACATAACAGTAGTAGAGTAGTGCAGTTTAGGTCCAAGGGGTCACCATGCCCCACCTGCACACTGGACATAATAACTTAGTGGACAGTTTATGCTGTTGATGTCTTTTACTGAGGGCTGATCCTTTCTTTAGAGCACAAGCTTCCTGTGCTTATATAAAATTTATGAAAAAGTTAGTTTTTGAAATTTGTTGTTATATGAGAAAATTTTGTGATTTTAGTTAAAAAAAAAACGGCCTTGATTTTTTGATAAAAGTCACAAATTTGGTGAAATTTGAAATTTTATGACAACAAACTAATGAGAAATGTGACAACATAGCTGGTTGAGAAAGTGAAGAATCAGCAGCTCTGTAACGGTAACCATGGTGATGATGTGGCCCCCGGATGAAATGGAGTTTGACACCCCTGGTCTTGTAGACCATGGTTTCTTAAAAACATATTGAAAGTCAGATGAAAAACTATTCAACAGTCTAATGTCACTATTCAGTTCAACATAGTTCTATTTTCTTTTCAACATTTTTAGAGGGTTTGAAATCAGGGCTCCGTGATGCCACAGAACACAGAACAACGAGTATTATCGAAATGAACGAATCATCGACACAAACCTTTTCTGGATGCCAGAACACACTGTTGGCTGTCTGCTGATGAATAGGAACTGGATTCATTTAATGACAAGCACCAATAATCAGATTAATGTTCAGTGGCTTGATCTCTGGTTGGTATGATGCAGTACAGTATGTGCATATGCTAATTTTGTATTTACATGTACTTACTTCTGTGTGATGGCAGAAATCCACAACTCATTTGTCACCTGGTACTTTTACAAGCTGTCACCACAAACAGGATAAACTGCTGCAGTTTGTTGACTCCTTACCTTCTTAACATCCTCACTGTACCGACAGCCTGGCTGCATCGTTGGCAGAAAATTCCCACACAATGAAAGCGTAAACGGAAAAATTGAAAAACATTGTTAACTTGGTCCACAGTTGGAAAAACAATGAATTATTTAGAAGTTTCTGTGTATTTGTAAGTTCACATGGAAACAGTTTGGTTTGGTTCAAACCAACTCCACCTATTTGCACCACTAGTGCAGTTCATTTAAGCGATACGATGATTTTGAAGCCTAGTTTCTGGTACACTTGATGACTGTGATCCCTCATGTTTGGCTGGGTGCTTAGTAACACTTTTTCTTCTATAATGACAAACTCACAATTATGTACATCTCCTTCCCTTGGATTTTAAAATCACCAGAAATGGATAGATAAAGGAGGAAATTTAAATTTCTGCTCTCTCTGCACTCACATATATACAAAGTACCGTTGCACTTTTAAGGGATGAAGAAAAGAAAAAGAGAAATCCCAAAAAGGGAATTGGACTATATATTTAACCAACTTCAGCAATAAGGGGATGAGAACTAATGGAATTGTTTGGACTTCAAGGTAACCTGTTAATTACTCAGGTTACTCAGCTAATTTTTTTGGTCAGGCTTTTAGTGAGCTGTGTGTATTTCATGTGCTTTCCTTGCTGCTCATGCTACTGTTTGGATCCATTGAGGTCTTACTCTGTCTCCTGTTCTGGGGTTCTGTGTATTTAATGGGCTGGCTAACCTGTGCTATTTTGTTCAGTTTCTCTGTTTTTTTTCATTTTCTTTCATGTTATCAGTTCTTCTTCCATAGGTTTTGAACTGTGGCTTACACACATGTTGGAATGCAGTATGGCTCTCAAGTTTAGAAAGTTTGAAGAGAAGATTTCATTGATCTGTGCTGACTGAGGAAAAGGAGCCTGGAAGGCAGTAGAAAAAGTTTCCTTGCACTGAATTTACGATGAGCCACTGGAAAGGGATCTTGCTAGTAAAAAGGATTTCTTTTGTATGCAAGGATCTTGAGTATTAATCTTAGGGATCATGTTTTTATGCACATAATTCAGGAGTGGCTTTTATAATCATATCTATAACTAGTCTATTTATACTCAATAAAACAGAATGATAAACACATCTGTCTACTGCAATGAATAAATAAATAAATACGTTCCTAGGTTATAATATTAATGACACCCACTGCGTGCAGTTATGTAAATTAACGCACAGGTGAATGTATTTGAAAGCGCTATATCTGATTTAATTAACCAACAACTTGACAAAAATTACAAACTATTTTACACGCCATCACTGCACCAAGCCACCTTGAGTTTCAAGCTTTTATATTCACACAAGGTGCATCCACTCAGTCTAATAACATAGTTTAGGATGTGCAGGAATCTGTGTGGACTGCATCAGTCAGTAATCCAGTCCAGCGTTTTGATTTGTTGTTTTTTTTTTTTTTTATCTTGTACCCTGGTCATACCAGTCAACTTCCTGCAGAAAGGTGTGTTTCTTGTAGTGTTTACATCAGATTGAACATTTCAACCAAATTATCAGACAAACTTAACCAAAACTAACGAAGAAGACAGTGGTGACTGGTTTAAAGGACGGCACTCCCGTCCCAACATGCAGGACAGCACAACTTACCTTCATAGACTCCAGACTGTACATATTATGATGCAGCAAAAATGAATCAGGAAATTATTAGACAGAAACTGAGTAGAATGTTGCAGGCCAATATCAATATGGAATGTGTTGGACGCAGAAAGAAAAAGCTTTGTACTTACAGCATTAAGCTTCGTTGCTTGTCTGAGTGTGATTTCTCAGAGGGACGTCTTTTAGAGTGTCTTTCAGTGTTCCTCATATTGAAGCCCTGTCAACTATGTGGAGTGAATCATGGAATAGACGGGCCCGAGCTTAGGGAAAGCTTTTGATCTCTGACTCATTCCACGCTCCTTGGTCCACAGCATCAAATGAACATTCAGCAGTCCTAATGACCCAGGAAAGAACTTGCCTTTGACAGCTAGTCAAAGGGCTTCTTCTTCAGGCATGGGTTAATCCCTTTGGTCCTTAGAAGCACCTCTTGTTTTCATGGATGAACCTCAAGCATCCTCTGAGACAAAGACACATAATAAATGTGTTTTGTGCTTCAAAGTCAGCGTCTGATGTAACCCTTGAGACTAGTGGAAGTCATTGATTTGCAGCATGTAATATTGCCACACTTCTGCATTGTTTCTCAAATCTCAGTCAAAGAGAGGTGTATATATAGCAAAGCTTAGTTTCTTAATTTAGTCAGTACCTGTGGCCTCAAAATAAGCCACACTAAAAATCTATGTAATGTTTTGGTCTAACATTGTAGTCAGCGCTACCGCTGTTTTAATGAGGTGGCAGTGTATATCAGTAGGCCGTCTTCTCTTGTTGCCTTTTACTCAGTTCAATCAATCAAGATTTATGTGTATAGCACTTTCCATACAACATGTGTAACGCTAAATGCTTTACATGACTAAAAAATATTCAAATTAATTTTATTAATCCTTGAAGGGAAATCCAGTAATTAAAAATATCCAAAAAAAGGATGCAAACAGTTAAAACCCTCCATCCACCACCACAGCCCACTGGTTACAGGAATTATACTTCCAGATCAAGAGCATTTTTACAATGCATATGTTCTCTGAATGGCAGGAATTAATGAAGGCATACGTAGTTCTGCACAAGGTTAACTAAAGCTTATACTGTATGTAACTGCCATAAACCGTAAGTAATTGCTTGTATTGATGAACTATTTCCAGTTAATGCAGAAGCTTTCCCAACACTGATAAATTTCTACATGCATGCACTTTACTAATTGTCTGGTCCCCATAGGCAGTCTTGGATCTGAACCAGGAGCAAGACTTGCTGCTAAAGCTCGGCGTCACTCACAAAGCAAGGATGAAGCCAGTAAAGAGAGGTGTGGGTTTGTACATCTCTAAGTTTTCATTGTGAATATGTGCAGTTGGGTCCTGAAGTGATTTTGCCTTTCTACACCTCCACAAGGCATTTGAAATAAAAGAATCAAGATGTATTCAGAGTGTAAACCGTCAGCTTTGAATGAAGTAAATTATTACTTCCATTAGGTTGGCATCAGGCAACACTGAAAAATATTCAGTTTTTCTATCTTCAAAAAGTCTTGAGGTGTGTTCTTTAGAGCCGTTATCTATTATCTTATATCAGTTTTTTAGCATGTGGTTGCATGCATGCAGAAACCCAGAGCATGACCCCCAAGCACATGGCAAAGCCTATCTGTGGCAAGAAACACTGCTTCATCTGGCTACTTCTGCATGCATTGATGATATCATCAATAAACTCCAGTGTGCCTGTTTTAGTGTCTGCTGCCTATCCATCGATCCATTATCTCTACCCTGACCAGTGCAGGGTCATGGGGGTCTGCTGGAGCCTATCTCAGCCCTCTTTGGCCAAAAGGCAGGGGTCCACCCTGGACAGGTCACCAGTCCATCACAGGGCATCTGGTGTCTAATCTCGCTTTACTGTTCTTGAATGTGATCAGTGGTTTATTCCTTGTTAGAAACCCCTTTGGTATTTAACTTCATGTTGGTGAGTATAGATTTTTGCAATGATTTTGTTCAAGATCTTGAAGATTTTTTATGAAGGAGAGGATTCTACGACCTTTCACTTTTGTCCTCCTCCATGATTTTCCAGACCTTTTGATGTTTTTGAGCTCACCAGTGCTTTATTTCTTTTAAAGAATGTAATGAGGGAAGGGGCCACCCTTTGAGCACCTGAAGACAGATCCTTAATGGTCTAAATGTCTTCATTCCTCAACAATAAATGCCACATTTTTGTGCAACATTTTAAAATAAATCTGGAAGCCTATACACTTTGATCACATTTTGCTCATTTTATTTTAAATCCACAGTGGCGGCATATAAAGGCAAAATGAAGAAAAAAAAAAAACCTAAATGGAAGTGAATAAATATATGTAAAACCATTTTTTCTTTCTCCTCTGTTGCCAGCATAAAGTCATTATATAAGTTGTCACACTTCCCAGAAACTCAGCTGGATAATAGCCTATATAATCAGACTTTTATGGTTTGGTAAATTTACTACTCCATAGTTTACAGAACATTAGATACTAATGAATGTTTGATCCACTGGTCTCCTTTGCAATTAAAGTTGTTTTCAGTTATAGGACTGTACAGCCTTCGCTTTCATATTCTTATTCACGGAGCATAGTTGCTTGGCCCACGTCTACCGTCTACGTGTATGCATCAGGAATGACGGGTTTAAGGGTCAAGAAACTGCAGAACTATCAGGACTGGAGACCATATTGTATCATATTGTATCATTCATTGCCCTGAATATAAACTATTTTAAATCATATACATTGTGTGACTGTAACATTGCTCTGGCCTCAGTCTTCTTTATTTCTCGGCTGTTGCAGGGCAAAGTTGTGGGCAACATTAGCAAAGACAGCCAGGAAACTGGAGGTTTGGGATGTTTGCCGAGCTGCCTGTCGATTCTGTTTGCTTTATGATGATGGAAGATGGAAGATTTCCAAGACTGACAGTAAGATGATGACATGACTGATTAAAAGTAAATACAAAATCCATTTCCAGAAAAGTTGTGAAGCTTCCTAAAATTCAACAAAAATATACATTTTGAATTTGCTCAGCCCTTTAACACAAGGAATGCATGATTTTCATTTGGCTTATTGACTTGCTTCATTGTATTTAGAAAATTAAAACAATCCTACAATTAGAGTATGCAACCCCAATTCCAAAAGAAATGTGATGCTTTGTAAAACATAAAAAAAAAAAAAAAATGCAATTATTAGTAAATCTCATAAAATCGTATTTTATTTCCAATAGAACATAAAGAATATATCAGATGTTCAAACTGAGACAAATAGTAGCTCATCTTGTTCATATATCAGCAACACACCTCTATAAAGTTGGAACAGGGGCAACAAAAGGCTGGAAAAGTAATTTATACAAATTAGAAACAAATTAGAAACAAACAAATTAGAAACAAATGGAGGCGCATTTGACAATTTTAGTTGATTGAAACCAGGTCAGTAACATGAAGAGCATTTCGGAGAGCCAGAGACGCCCTGATATTATGACGGGCAGAGGTTCAGAAAGGTGAAAACTGGGGGAAAATTTTAGAACATTGACTTAGGCTCCAATCATCTACAGTGCATAATATGATCAAAAGATTTAGAGAAACAGGAGTGTTTGTGCACGAGGACAAGGCTGGAGGTCAAGGCTGGATGAGCCAATATTTTCCATGAAGTGGTAAAATGTCAGTTTCAACTTCTAATATTATGTTCAACTGAGAATAAAATATGGGTTTATGAGATTTGCAAGTCATTACATTTTGTTTTTATTTACGTTTTACACAGCATCTAGAGGAACTTTTTTTTTTTTGGAATTGGGGTTATAGAAAATGATATGGGAGGAAATTAAAGAAATGGAAAGTTAAGTAATGGAAATAATAAAGAAGTAATAGTAATAAATTAGAGATAGTAATAAAAGAAGCTTCCATTGAAAACACTCAAACATGGGTGACCATTTATACTTGCTGCAAAAAAAGTATTAAAAAAATATAATAATAAAATGACTTTTAAAAATAAAACAAATAAAAAATGTTCCAGCGAAAGTCGCCGCCAGTAGAAACAGCAGGCGTGAATGCAGTAAGGAGCCTGAAAACAGTGCAGATGGAAAAAAACTGGACATACTGAGAGATGAGGAGACAAAGAGAAACAAAAGAACGCCTGAATAAGAGACAAAACAAGAATAAATCTCCAACAGTGTTATAAAAGTGACTTGACCTCTATGAATGGGGGGAGTAAACTAAAACTTGTTGAAGAAACTGCCTCAAAATAAAATAAGATAATAATTTAAAACCCTTATTTTAATCATTTTCCAAAGGAAAGTAAAAACATTCAGATCAATAAAATAACAAAACCCCTGTGGACTGGAGGGCCCAAATCCAGGTTCAGGGGCAGAGGTGGGCTGATATAAAATTACAAACTATTTGATTAAATTACTAATAAAAGTGCAGGTTTGTCCTCATGTTCTTAGCAGGACTGTTATTGTGGAAGATATTTATCCATTCAGCCTGGAACGTGCTTAAATAGAAGGAAACTGGGCTTTTTTCTTAGTATTTGAAGATGTTTAACCTTCAGTCTGAAAGGTCTAACTGACTAGTTTCAGACAAGCTGATGGCCCAGTTTATGAAGAGTAAACTAAACAGCTGCTTCTCTAGCGCTTGGCGTAGTACAGGAAAGGCAGCCTCTCGGGTTAGTGCTGTACCTGCATGTCAAGTAGGTGGGGTATTCTTTTGTAATGTACTTTAAATTAGTTAAATGTACTTGTAAAGCACAAAGTCGTCAAATTTAAATTTAATGTAATTCTAATTCATATAAAACAGTCTAGTAAAGGAACCCGACAGATTGGATCAAACCTTTGGCACAATCTTCCATCCCAAGTAAGTACAAGGCAAATGTGGAGAGAATAATAATCTGGTTAAAAGAGCCAAAAAACAAGAACAAATTTTAAAAATCAAAACAAAAATAATGCAGAATGTATACATGAAAATATTCTGCTAATCCAACCTGCTAATTGGGGGGAAAAAGGTGGTTTGAGAGAGATGAAAGAAGCCATCAGTGCAGCCCCCTGCAGGCCACAGGTTTCACTCATCACACATCAACACTGACAAAACATCCTTGACTCTCCTCCTCAGGTGGTTTTACAACCATTTGCACCTTGAATGATGTGGCCAAAACATGTCACATGCTATCCAGGTAGGTGAGTAACAGAGAGATGACAGAAAGACCAAAACTGCATCAGGAGGGGCAGCTGAGTCAGTGTCGCACATGAAACACACAAGTCACAGTGTGTGAATGTCCCAGCAACACTTTCTAAGCCTGAAACTCTTCTCACCAGTCAGTTAGAACTAAAGAAATCATTTTCAAGGAAAACCAGTTGTAATTCAAGAACTAAGAAAACAAATTTGGTTACTTTTTATCTAAACATTTAGGATTGTGATTTAAGTATTACCACTAATGGACAAAGAATTACTTTTGCAAAATTATTATAAATAGCCTTATTTTTGCATCGGATTTAGTTAAAAGCAGTGGTGATGTAACCATGGTAAACACGCATCCATCCATCCATCCATCCATCTATCCATCATGTACACTTGGCAGCTATAATCATGATGAATTTAAGCCCACTCCTAAACACACCTCTACCTTATTTTATTGTATTTATTCATATTATTTTGCTTGGGTTGTTGGAACCTAGTTTTTCTTGTATTTTTGTACTCAACTTTTCTGGAAATGGGATTCATAGTAAGAATTCTTCAACCTGAGAAAATATATTAATAGAATATGAGAATGCTTAAGCCACGGGCATAAATATACAGCTCCCTTGAATGTAAAATGACCTACTTTTCATTTTTCCTTTGTAAATCAGTTTCATAGTAATAAAGCATCTGATTTTAATGATTCATAATTAATTTTACTACTGAAATAGCCGACTGGAAGCAACACTAGTTGTTTGTTCTAGTATGTATACATCCTAACACAAGGCTGGAAGGATTGTCGTTCACAGGTAGAATTCACTTTTTTGTCTGTTCTCTCCAGAATGTACGTCCAAGAGCAAGAAAGAAAGTGGTTCACAATGTCGTGAAAAACAACCATGTGTACACTTGCTGCGTCTTCTAGCTGAAATTCACTTCGTCAATGCTGAGGTGTGTTCTTACAAACTCACGTACTCTAAAAGACATACGTCCACTTTTTTTTCTGTCCTAGTAGCGTTCATTCATCATCTGAAAAGCTTGCAATTTCATACAGGCAGACGTGTCTGTTTTCTCTCCAACCAATGCAGCTATAAAACCGTATCTGTGATTACTACATTGAGTTTCTGTTGCTAGCTGGATTACATTCAGGGTGGTATTTAAAACTGCATCCACAATATAGCAGTGGTTTTCTACTGGTCTGGAATTGGGGCTCCACCATCATCCCCTAATGGCAGGAGACCAAGAAATGTTCAACTTCTCTAATTTATTTCATGAAAGGATGGTTCAGTTTTAACCTGAGATGATAAAGAATATCACAGCATGCCAAAAACGAAAAAAGAAGTTAAATGATAAATCAAACTGACCAGCAGGTGTCGATGCTAGAGAAGGAAATATTCCCTTTTAAATTCAATTAGCTGCAGTGTGATTAAAACCAACAGTGCATCTTTGAGACACAAGATTTCAAGAATATATAACGTATGCATCAGTGGAAACATACTGAACAGCCCTGTATTGATAATATGGAATCAGTAGCACCACTGATCACTTAGTAGTGCTTTCATGCACAAACATTAAATGAAACAGCCTCTTTGAAAAGCTTTTTTGTTCAGGCAAAAGCCTGCTACTCAATGAAAACAGGTCTGCAACCCATTTTTGGGTCACAACCCACATTTGAGAATCACTGTAATATAGGATATATTGTCTTTATTTGACTGAATGACTTTTACATTTAAGCTTTATAGTATTGTTTTTGTGCAGTTTGAGTACTAGTATCTTGGTAGTGGATAGCAGTGGCCCAGCATCATATGCCTTTCATTCTTATTCAGTACAATGAAGTGACATAGTTTTTACCTCTTAAAATTTTTTTATAAATAAAAATATATGTAAAAACTTAGTAGATTGTTTTTTATTTTTATTTTAAATCCTTTTGTTCTCAATTGTCTTGAAATATATGCTAAGGAAAAAAAACACTGTATAGAGTTCTGGAGGTCTGAGAGGCTGGTCAAAGACTGGTCTTAGTCACAACTTGTTGCTCCTGTCTTTTTGTGTAAGCTCCCATCCCCATCAAGCCTGGAGCCTTACATCTTCATAAATTCTATAGAGATGTTAACTTGACTTCACTTTGAAGAAAATGAAGGGAACTATGCACGGCAACGACGTGACCTTGCCTAAACCAACACACAAAGCAGTCACTTCACTTGTTCCTTTCATGTATTTCTCTTTGTTCTATGACACATGGAAATATTTTTTATAAATCAGGCAATTCATTTCTTTCCATCAGATGATGAAAACCATCTCATCTAGTCTTAACTAAATTATCTTCCATTGGAGTGAAAAGCTCACCAGGCTTTTGTTTTCAGCTTTGATTTATACAAAACCTTTTAACATGTTTAGAAAAGCTGTCACTCGCTTGGATAGAGCACTCTTCTCTTTTTATTATGAAGTTGTTGTAATAGGAATAACCTCCTGTAACATTTCTTTAATTTGACAAATTAATTTCTTCCTTCTTGTCAGGCTACTATTCAAAAGCTGCTCACAGAGGGTGTGCAGCTTAACGGTCGCGCTGTCCCTTCACAGGAGAGATGGGTGGGTGTGTCTGAAGAGGATCCAAATTGGGTTGTTTACAGGTGAAAACAAAACACATACAGGTTTAGGAATGCTGAACACTCATACTCTTGAATTTATCTTAGATTAAAGGGGCTATCTCATTAGACTCGCCTAGAAATAGAAAAAAAGAAAAAATTCTAACAACCTGTTTTGTATATATTTTGAAATGTGCTATTCACACTGTATGCCCAAAATCTGATTTAGGCCCAAAATCGGCCATCGTAAATCCAGTAGCATACCCTGCTTCCAAGGTTACATGTGCAATCCACACCCAGTTCTTGTTTGCTCGTTTGGCTGAAACATGCCAGTTCTCCTTGCCATAATGGTTTATTTTATCTAAAACTTTGAGACATTACATTAATTTTTCAGTTCGACATCCAACAAGGTTTTTTGAAATATTTTTTCCCGAGCCCTCCCAGTCTTTAAGAGTGATGATTAAAGGTCTTCAGCTAGAGGAAATGCTCGTCTTACTGTCTTGTTAAGCTGAAAAATTCAAGCTCTGCAATGGTAATGTAAAGACATAGTTGTAATATTGAAAGTGTTTTGGGCAGACAGGATTTAAAGTATTAGATACAAGTGGACCACTTCATTTGCATCATTAAATTCAGGATGCAATTATAAAATGAAGTATTTTATGTTGCATTTAATGGAGCTGTAGCTCACTTACTATGTATCAGACTGCAACTCATTTAGTTTAATGTTTTTTTATATGTAAGTTCTTAGAGTATGGTATCAGTTCAGAGCCTAAATCCAAAATCTGAGAATCAAGAAATCAAAATATGCAATTGAACATTCAGTCATCTTTTACACTTTTCTTTCATCAGTTGTCTTCAGTTCTATCTCCATCTCCATTTTCAAATCTTCTTCTTCAGTGGCCTTTTTCTTGTTTGCAGTTGTAATTCTGAAATAAGTGTCAAAATTAGTTGTTCAGTCAACAGCAGAGGAGGTGGGACATAGCTGAGATCTAGTAGCTCATTGGCTGCTGAACCACCTTATAATCTTAGCCTAATGCACCATTTCTTTCATAAGTTAATGCCCTGTTCTAGTCATATTCTGTGGCCAATCAGTGGAGACATGCAGAGGGTATCCCTAAGGAGGAGAATGCAAGTACCATCGAGCAGTTCAGAGTCATCTCCCTCCTCAGTGTAGAAGGCAGGGTATTTTTTAGTATTGTTGCCCGTTTCCTGACGGAGTTCCTTCTTGGACATGGATACATTGACACCTCTGTGCAGAAAGGGGGTGGAGTGGGGTGGGGGTGGACTCCAGGATGCATTGAGCACACTGGAGTTGTCACCCAGCTCATGGAAGCAAGAGAAGGCAAAGGGAGACCTGGCAATACTGTGGCTCGACCTTGCCAGTCCCTATGGGTCGATCCCTTACAAGCTGGTGAAAACCTCACTTGCCTGGCACCATGTTCCAGACAAGATCAGGAACCTTATACTTGGCTATTACAAATGTTTCAGTCTGAGAGTCAAATTTGGAACAACATCTTTGGTTCATCAGCTGGAGAAGGGCATCATGACTGGATGCACCATTTCAGTGATTCTGTTTGCGCTGGCCATGAATATGCTGGTGAGATCAGCAGAGGTGGACTGTAGAGGTCCACACAAGTCAGGTGTGCGACAGCCCCCCATCAGAGCTAATGTGTATGTTCTGATGGTTACCATAACATCAGTACTGGGCTGCAGATGAATTCTTCAAGGCCTGGAACTTCTCATTACCTGGGCATGGATGGACGAGCCAGCTAAGTCCCGATCCCTGGTAGTGAAGAGCGGGAAGGCCACTGACAAATGACAAATTCCGCTTCTCCCTTGGATGTGTCTGGATACCATCTGTCAGCAAGAAGCCTATTAAGAGCCTGGGCAAGGTTTTTGACTGCACCCTGAGGGAATCTGCTGCACTCCAAGCATCTGACAGAGAGTTGGGATACTGGCTGACGGCAGTGGACAAATCAGGCAAGTTCAAGGCCTGGATATACCAGCATGACATTGTCCCGCAACTGTTTGTCTAAGACGTGCCAGTGACCACAGTTGAGGGCTTTGAAAGGAAGGTCACCCAACACCTGTGGAGATGGCTGGGCCTACCTCGTAGCCTCAGCAGCATTGCCTTGTACAGGAGGAAGACCAAGCTGCAACTCCCTCTCAGTAGTGCGATGGAGTTCAGTGTTACTCGTGCTTGAGAGGTGCTGTTGTACAGAGACAACAAAGTCACTGTGGCAAGCATCGAAGTGAGGACTGGCAGGAAGTGGAGAACTGAAGAAGTGGTAAAACAGGCAGAATCTCACCTTCAGCACAGTGTGCTGGTGGGAGCATTGGGTTCAGGACGGACTGGGCTTGGCAGCAAACCAAGACCTTGCTACAACCAAGTCCAGGGGAAAGAAATGTGTCACTTGGTCCAGGAGGAGGTCTGAGTGGGAGTGGAGGAAGCATGCTCTAGTCAGATGGTGGGGATCAGAGCATATGAGCGCAGTGGGGAGCGAGCGAGGCGTTCAAAATATAGTCGTAGCGAGTTTTTATCCAAAGGCCAGAGCAATCGCTCTGTGCCACTCCAGTTCGCTCCAACACCACTCACACCACCAGTCCTGAGCATGCACAAATCCACGGGCCCCACCACAGAGTAGAAATGAAGCAGATTTTTTTCTGCACCAGTCACGCAACAAACCCGCTACATGCACGCAATTGCTCCCTTTTTTTAAAAAGTGAGCGAGCGTGGGGCGATTTCACTGGAGCGGGCTGAAATTTTAGTTGAGCAGGGAGCAAAATTGAACAGAGCGTTCCGATGTGACTTGAGCGGCGGAGCGGATGAACGAACACCTACGTGAGCGGATGAACGAACACCTACGTGAGCGGAGAGCGGAAATTCTGAGCGCTGAGCTCTGTTCACATGCTCTGATGGGGATGCACCAGCAGGGGGCATGGATGCGATGGGAGCGGGCAGTGGACCAGTAGATCTCATGGTCAGGGCGCTGGACAGCTCAGCCACACCGGATAAAGTTTCTGATTCAGTCTACGATGTCCTCCCCAGTCCATCTAACCTCCTCTGCTGGGACCTGACAGAAACACCAGCAAGCCCACTGTGCCAGAGAAGAGGGCTGATGTCTGAAACAATAAGACAACCTACTGGAGCTGACTGTTCCCTGGGAAGACTGGATGGAGGAGGCTATAGAAAGGAAGAGGGGAAAGTATGAGGAGGTGGCAAGCATGTGCTGAAGCAGGGGATGGAGGACCTGTTGTGATCCCATCGAAGTCGGGTGCAGAGGTTACGCAGGCCTGTCACTCTGAAACGGTTGGGGATTGGAGGGCTGCATAGTAGAAAAGCCATCGAGAAGACCCCAGATGCTGCAGAGAATGCATCAAGATGGCTGTGGATCAAGAGGGGGGATCCATGGACAAAATAAGCTACTTAGACACAAGCCAGGGCCTGATCACCCTGGCTGGGTTGCCTGGGTGAGTGTGTATGGTGTTGAAAGACCCAAAACACCCTACGGCCTCAGATAACATCACTGATGATGCACCTAATTTGCACTGAGAGGCGTAAACCTGAAATGTCTTCAGCGAGGGCCGTGATTAACATTTTTGTAGTCTCGATCATTTCTTTTTCTCTGACTGCAGCTGGGAGGGACTATCTACTGAGAATTGGTCCAATTATGAGTGCTTTTGATGATGAAGGACATGGCAGCCCCCACTGTTTGTTGAGAAGAGTAACGATACGTGCTTTCACGTCAGTCCCCAAAAGTCCCCAGTAATGCCAGAAAGATTTCCTAGATTTGTCGCATTTTTTTAAAAAGTCACTAGAAATATCTGAATACTCGCTAAATATAGTGATAAAGTTGCTAAGCTGTCAACACTGCATTTATCAGCTGAGGGTTTTCGGTGGTCTGAAGTTGAGTATAAAATGCTGAGTCATTGAACAGCCAATGAGCCACTACATCTCAGCTATGTCCCACCTCCTCTGCAATTGATTGACATGACATTGATTTAGCACTAGTTGAACACGAAATCTGATTTGTACAGACCTTTAAATAATCACTGGAAGAAACTGAAATGGGTTCACACATTTACAAACACTTAAACTTTATTAAGTTTGGTATTTATATGCAAAAAAAAATTAAATTAGATTACAACTACCCCAAAGTTTTTTTTCTTCGTTTGCAGTGCTTTAATAATACTGTAAGGGCTTGAATATAATCTTTCTCCTTGACATAAATGTACTTTTCATTCCTTTTCAACTCTCAATCGTCTTTGAACATCTTTCACCCAGAGACTGGATTCAGGCTCTGTCTGCCTATGCCACCTCCAACTTCCTGAGGGCAGGAGAGCTTGGGGAAGAGATCGGGGAGTCGTGGCTGGTAGAAAATGCAGCTACTTACCTGTGGAACTATAACAGTCACTTGCTGGCAGCTGGGGAATACCAACTCTTGCTTCCCACCTTCCAAAATCTAGTGGAGATGCTCCAAAGGACAGAACATATCAGGTAGTCTAAGTTTTTAAATTGCTTATTTATTCCATTTCATGAAGAGAAGTTGTGGACACATTAGCCAAAGCAAGTCAAAATGTGTTCCTGACATCAAGTGTTTTTCAGCTCTTTAAAAAAAAGACTGAACAGTAGATATTATTTTTTAAGCACTTGCTTGTTGATGTGTAAGTTCATCATTAATTAGTGTATTATTCAAGAGACGTCAGCATTTAAAAAACATGAAACGCAGCTGTTTTTAGATTGATGACTGCAAAAAGCATTTTAAATCGGTGAGTGTTCCATCTTCATCAGCCCAGCAGTCATTTTATCTATAAACACTGGGGTCCCCTGGTGGTTGTCCATTTCACAGGCCCTTCAGTTCAGGTAAGATTGAGAAACATTGCTTTTTCGAAGCAGAAGAGCAGCAAAAGAGCATTTTGGCACAGTCACAGCTGACTTATAAAAAAATATTTGTAAACTTTGTGGCACGCATGGCACATTTTTAAGCTTTGCTCTGCTTTTTTTTTTCCTTAAGAAGGAAGCAACATTGAAAAAAAACGCCAAAATGTCCTTAAGCATGTATTTCAGTTGCGTAACGTTTGAGTTACAGTTTGGCCAAGGAAACCTATTGTATTTTCCCGTAAAAATGACAGAACAATAACAAACAAACATGATTGACCTTTTATCTCAATTTTTTTATTTCCAGTGACAATGTCAGTTTGAAGCATTTATTGTGTGTATTTATCAGGAAATGTACCCTGTGTGTGCTGCTTTGTGACGCGGTGGCCCAGGGGTTGATCCAGTCTGTGATTGAAAGAGACAGCACTGAACCTGTTCTGGCAGGAGATAAGGGTAAAAGGAAAGCGAATAACAGGATGAAGAAAGCTGCCAATGGTCCTGGGGTACATTTCAACCATGCTGCAAACCAGAAGATCCACAAAGCGCTGGCGGTACGTCACTGTGTATATACAGCAGTGTGATGGGGCAATGGGAGCCCCCAGGTTGCTGTGCAAGTCTAAAAGTTTTGATGAAAACATTTAATAAGTGTAAATACCACAAATCTCTTATGGGCATGTTTTGGAGTTTACTTTTGCTATTGTTGTTGCTTGTTTTAAATGAGACAGGTTTGAAGATGCAGTTGCGTACCACTTGCCACATCAGTTGTCATCTAAATAAATACAAAATTTGTCATCGGTTTTATGCATGGAATTCCAACAAACGTTACTGTATACAAAGTCCTAAAACTAAGACTGGGATGGAAACAGCTTATGTCACAATAAAACCCCAAAACACTTCTCATGCTCATTTTAAAATTCATTATTTCTTTTTTCCTGCCTTCATTTTAAAACTATCTGCACTACCGTTAACCTGCAAATCAAATAGTGACTTTTTAAAATAAGAATTTGAATGGCTGCATATACTGTATTTAGATGTCTAAATAGACTACCACTAATGGTGCTTTTCCGTTACACAGTTTTCACACTACTCGACTGTAATCGCCCCAGTCTCTGTTATTTTCTGTGCAAATTTAGAACCACCTCAATGCGGCTGGGTTTGCGTTATCAGTGGTATCATCCTCTGGCCAATCAGTGGCCTGTCTGTGGTCGTGTAATGTTGTATCTTTGGCTTGAATAAAGCTCGTTTGCACGTTTCAGCTCCTGGAAGCACGTTTTGTTGCAGTTTCTCCACTGACCACAAGGTGCTGGCTCCAAAACAGAGCACATCCCCATTGACCTCCATGTTAAAAAGTGCCGACCTTGCAGCAGAAATAAACGTATTTACAGCCTGGTACAAAAATTTGTTTTGGTCTCTATAGTGAGATGTTGGTCATTTTTTTGTACCACGTCAGATAAATTTATGTCAAGCAATAAAACTGACCAGTCAGATGCGTGGATTAGTTTGAAGTGCTTGAAAGAGAGCTAGTTGTTGGCTTTGCTATTGGTTTTCATCGCTTTATCCCACCTCTTTGCAACATGGCACTATGCAGTTAGAGGAAAACTGGGCTTCAAAGGCTCTCGGTTTGTCCATAGCTATATCAGGCATGGGAATTTTCCATGAAATCCCTGACATCCGTCAAATTTTTTTTTTCCTCCACAAAGAAATAAATTTGTCCGTGGCAAAAAAATTCAATGCCCAAAAAAAGCAAAAAAGTTTTCACCAGTTCGCCAAGGCTGACTGTAAAAAATCATGAAAGTGAAAGTTTGATGATTGTGACTGCATTAATAAGTGGAAATGGGACTGGATGTCCGATTTTGCTGATGTTAGAATGTGGCGCAGTTTATGCTATGGGCGACATAGACAGCTGATGAGCGCTCACCTGGGTCTCAGGTTGTGTTAGAAAGGGGCGGGGCAAAAATAACAGTGTTAATGAAAACATGCAGCGCTGGCGCTCGGCACACGTGGACGATGCAGTGTGGAGCATCAGTTGGACTGAACATCATCATCATAGTGTTATTAAATTGTTCAAAACATTGTTGGACATGTCCTCGTGAAGGCATGAAGAGTCAGGGAGGAAAAGAGAAAAAAGAAGCGAGTGAGATGATCCTGGTAGGTTTATGTTTAAAATAACAGTTGTTATTTAAAGTAAAATTTATCATATGAGAAATTTTACTCAAGACATCTGTGGTCAACATTTTTGCAGCTATTACAGCTAATAATTAATAAACTGTAATAATAAATAATACACAAACATAACTGACCTCTTACTATGTGTGTATTTACATAAATTGAACCTTAGTTGAACTCATGCACTCTATTCTGTTATTTTTGTAACTGTTTGGGGGAAAGTTCAGAGTTTTTTTGACTCTGGCAATTCCCATGTCTCCAAATACAGTCATTGGTTGGAGCCCCGGCCAAATTGGTTCTAACAAAAGAAGTAGAAACAGATACTGCCACCTAGTGGAAAAAAACCCCTTGAAACAGAGTAGAGTGGAGCTGAGCCGAGCTGAGCAGGTGCTAATGGGAAAGACCTGTATGACTTTGTTTGGGGCTCCTCGATCTGAGAATCTGTCTGTGACTCTGATGACAGACCCAGTTGAAGGTATAATTATTCAGCTTCTTTATCTTAATTTTCACTCAAGTTCACATCATCATTTATTTGCTATTTTACAGAAGTGGGCAGCACAAACCTGTAGGACAGATTTCAGAAAGAGGCACACTTCTCATTACAGTGTGAAATCTGCTGCTATAAAGAGCTGTGAAGACATGGATGAAAAGGAAGCTCTCGTACTACGTCCCTGTGATCAGTATTCTGACCAAAGCATGGCACAGACATTTCATTAAGACCTCAAGAAATTGCATCAACTAAAAAAAGGGCATAATAAGTCTAATTTAAAGCAAAAATGATCCCAATAGATCATGATAATTAAAGAAGGTTTTGCATAATAATTATATTGAAAATAATAAGTGATCTATCCAGAGTTAACACTACTTGGGCTGAGAGAAGAAGTGTGTTCTTTAGGGTTTAAAAAACAAATAATGTATAATGCAACATGTATTAATATCAGGGACATCATCCACGGCTTCCAGGCATGGCATATTTCAAATAATCAAACCATGTTTTATTGAAAATCTTGAGATTTCTTTGGACGGGTTTTGTGAGAGCCCACATGATTGCCTCTGCCTATTCCCTCTCAAACTGATTGTGGTGTTTTGAGCTACTTCTTTCTGATCTTTGTACTGTGAAAACAACGTCTGAAATCCCAGCTCTCAAAGCTTAAGAACTGCTTGGAATCTCTGAAAGGAGTTGAAAGAAGTGGTTTGAGGAGAGTGTATTTTATCTTTGAATGTAGTCTGTTGCTTGTGTTGAGAAAATCAAATTTTAATATGTTGTGCACATATTACACAGCACACACTCAGAGAAACGATGAGCACACAGCATCGACTGTTTGACTTTTAATGCTCATGATCACTTCTTACAACAGTTTACACAGGATTAAGATACTTCTACATATGAGCGCATCCCTTACATTGAGTTGGATTTTAATTTTTAAAATCTCCCACTATTTAAAACAGATAATGACCATTTTTGTAGAACAAATGTCTTGCCTTTTCATGCTGCAGTCAACTTCATTCTGTCTTTTATACATGTAAATAAAGCTCAGAGCAACTTTGACAGCTAAAATGGGAATTGTGCTTCACCTATTAACTACAGTATTAATATGTATAAAGGTAATATGTAAACTGTAGCACACAAATGAATAGAGAGATACCATTTATGAATACCGTGGCTCATCAGTCCAGACATTTATTCAATCTGTGCTTAAGAAAAAGTCTTTCAGGAAATATCAGTTCAAAAGACAGCTGTTGAAAGATCACAGCATTGTTAAGATACATTTTGTTATCTTGTGCGTCCTGTGATTCATCCAAGCATGAATGCACACGCATACGGGCACATATGATGTTTTCGTGGGTTACTTTACTCGCGCTTTTGAAGTCTGATTTCTGTGTCTTCTTGGCTGCCAATTAAACTCAGTTTCCTTCCCCCTTTTCTTTTCTAAGGATCCACCATGAATATCAGCTTTAACTTAAGATGAAAGAACCAATTCATTGAATTATTAACTAAATTTCATCCTGTCTGCTTCCTTTTTGAAGAAAAGATGAGAAATAATCTTTTGCAATACATTTTACACAGAGTGCAGCAGGGTAAGATGCAGTGTATGACGTGAACAAAGTTGATTCCTTTGTGGCTAGTAAAAGACTTTAGGCCAGAGGAAGTCCAGGGCATGTAGATGCCTACAGATGCAGTCATATATCTGGAGGTAACAGCTGGGAACTACAGTCATATTTTGCAGTCTATAAAAGACAACAAAAATAATAAAAGATTATTATTTTGTACTGTCAGGCTTAGGTTAATGCATATTATTGATTTTCTATTCTCCTGAATGTTCAATACTTGTGGTTTTCAGACTGTTTATTCTGTTAAAAACTGATAAAACACTCATTATTGCTCTCACTACTTTTATCAGCTGTGTAACTACGCCCTCAAAATGTCCAGCTGTCACGTCACTGTCCCAATCGCAGCAAGGAAATGTGTGTTGACTACATGGGTGCAGATCAAGAGGCTCTTACAGCAGCAGATTACTTCAAAGATGGATGCACTAAAGGTACCATGTTTTTTTATCAAAATACTGATTTATTAAAAATCCTTTTAAACGTAAGAAATGCCTTTCAGTATTTCAGTGTTGACAGTATTTCAGTGGTAACAGTGGCAAGCGTTCCTTCTTAAAGGTACTCGTCCAGAAGTCCTGAAGGAAGCATCAGTGGATGAACCAGCAGAATAATCATTTATTAAAGCAACACAACACATTTGTTGACTCATTTGGAAACAATCACTACGCCTCTCAGAGTAACAATAGTCACCAAAGTTCAAGCCATTGAAGCCGGCACATTACCTCATCTTCCAGCTTCTATCGTGAAATAAGTAAAGACAACAAAGAACTTTAGTAGTACAACCTAATATCAATCAAACTCAAACACACAGGACACAGAAGGCAAAAGAAATATATGACTTACTAATCCAAAAGCAGCAAGGCTAGGTCGCTATCTAACTAGCAGCTCTGCTTCTCCCAGCTCAGTCAAATACTGACTCGTGTACGGGACATTAATCAGTTTTTCTCTTACTTTCTGGTCAACAAATACTTTTGTGTTGTTTCTCACACAGCAACAGCGCTAACAGACAGCAGTGCTTCCCAACCAGAGAGGGGTGCTAAAGAGCACAGTCTTACAAGGTGTTGCTTTATTTGATAAAAACATAGTTTTGACAATAGTTCAAAGAAATACTAAACATGGATTTTGCTGTTTCAAAAACTGAATAGAAGATTTAAGGCATTCTTCAACATATTTGTTAGATTAATATATTACACACGGTCTGAAAAAGAAAACGGTATCCAGCCAGGATACCTGTGGCATAATCTGAATGAGTCGGTGCACTGCAAGAGCTCCCGAGGTGCAGTACTGCAGTAAGTGAAGTGATCAAACTTCACATTGTTGGAACAATAACAAGTTTCATGAAATCCCCACAGATATTCCCACAACTCTGCCTTACATCTGTTCCCTTTTGTAACATTTATATTTCTGCCTTCCTTGTAGACGTCCACCGTGATCCCTGACAGAGACACATGTTTCTCTTGAGTTGAATGTCTGCTGCTGACCTTCATACCTTTCAGATTCTCTCCTGTTCATTGGACTAAAGAATATTTTATTATTAGAAGAGGTTTACATTGATTTTTATGTTCAACCCACAATAAATTCTTTTTCTGAGTCATGTTAAAGTAAATATAAATCTAAGTGAGTGCTTTTAAGGTTGACATCACAACATCACTGTATTCTCACTGGTTCAGTATAAAACAAAAACAAAGCAAAACAAAAAAAAGCCCTCATTATATGAACCTTCAAGTGCAGTCATTTTTACTGATGTAGCTATGATGATTAAAAGGGCACAGTTAAGCTATTTTCAAACTCTTGTATAATGTTACTTTCAAATTCATTTTGAGGAGCTGTCATGCTTTTTTAAATTATCTATACTGAAGTAAAAATAACTAGATGAGAGGCTTTTGATGACAAAACAAAACACGTGAAGTGAAGCTCTACCTGTTTTCTCTTTCCTGTTGTAGTGTAGTGATAAGGACGTGTCTGCGATGACCTATGTGCTGGTTAGAGTGGAGATGCTCCAGTGCCATATGGAGTCTTCTGTTCCCAGTCTCTCAACAGTACGTGCTCTCGCTCTGCTTTATTTCTGTAGCTGATGCCCAGATGGCAGTAGCAGATGTCACGATGACCTGTGAGCCCTCAGAGTCTGTTGACGTCTTATCTTGTGTCGCGTCTTATGTTAAGAGGTAGTTCTATAAACTTTGGTCACATTACGGATATGACGTCAGGAGCGCTGTGCATTCTTTCTACACAATATTTTGTTCTCTGACAGTTTCAAATATTCTACCTGTCCCGCCTTCTGCTCTCCTTCTTAGTGAACTTTTTCTGCTTTTTCTTTGTTCTCATTTTCTTTCTCTCTTTACACTTCTACATTTTTTTAATCTGTTTCTTTTTTGGTATATTTTCTTATACCTTATATTTGTGTACATAACTTCTTTTCCTCTTGCTTTGCCTCATTTTTCTGCTTTCTAGTTTATCTTTTAAATGTCATCTTCCTGCATTTTTCCTCCCATCTTTGCTCCTTTTCTCCTTTCTTTTTCTTTTCATTTCATCCCTCCATATTTTCCTTTCTGTTCCATTGCCATACTTGACATGAACATTTCTTTTTTTCTCCCTTCAGTGCTTCTGTCACTTAATCTCTCCTCTGCCTTTTCTTTTCATTCCTTCCCTGCATCCCACAATTCTCAACCAACCTTGTTTTTCTTTTGTCTCACTCCTTTTCCCACACCACCTCCATTTTCCCTCCTGATCCTAAAGCTGGTGAGCATGGCGTCTGAATGCAGCTGGTCCGATGCTGTGGTGGAGCTGCAGGTGTGGTGCCAGCTGGCCGTCTTCTGCCACCGCGTCAAGGACCACAGCTTGGTGTTACGCTGCACCCAGAAAGCTCTGCAGCTGGAAGAAGCAGCAGCAAAGAGTCTCAATGTCATGCCCTGTTTTTTGTAAGTGAGGTTACAACACATCTTCAAGAGAATCACAGTCAGAATAAATCCACAATAGTGTTCTGTATATCTGCATGAAGTTACAGTTTGAATGAAGTTTTTAGATTGACTGAATGATTGAATTTTGGATTGACTGGCTGACTAAGTTTGACACGTCCTCATCCTCTGTGCAACTGGAGGTATGGCCCATCTGCAGTGAATGAGATGCTGAGCACTGCAGCCTGTTTGAGAGGTTTGAGCTTAATCGAGGAGTCCAGAGGAGACATAGATAGTTACAGAATGGGTTTGAAGGTGCTTCTGTCCAGCGTTAGGTACTGTTTTAGTAATGTTCCAGCATATACTGGTATTGGAAAATGCCTAAGGCTTGGCTTTTATCTGACTGCTTCTTCTCATGTCCACAGCTTTGCAGAAAAGGCTGAAAGTCAAGTGTTATGTGTCAGAGCTGCCGGGTACTACTGGAACGCTTGTCTGGCCCTGAAACAGTGCCCCGAGGAGAGATTTCAGTTGAAAGAGCACCTGGAGATCTTACTGAATGCCCTTGTTCATATCGCCAAACATGAAACCGTACAAAGCTGCATTTTTACTTTCACTCTAAATCATATAAATTATTACTGTGTTTCAAAATTATAACTTCTTTCTGAATTAATTTATTGTACAAGTTCTTATTATGTTATATTCTAATTTTGGATCTTCTATCTTGCCTGGATATACTTTCCAGACACTCTGCTTTTTGTAGCTGACCTAAATATGAATAGCATGACTCCTGCATACATTTATCTGCTGAGATGTGGATGCTCAAACTCAACTTCTAAGCTGAAGCAAGAAGCAGCAATGACACCAGAACTACAATTCTGAACCCTCTCACACACACACTTCCAGGCGTGCACAGAGTGCAGTCCACCTTCAAGCTCACAAGACGTAACTAAATGTCTTAGTTATATCAAAAGCTTATAGGACACATTTTTAGCCAAGAGAAAACACCAAAAGCTTCAGCAAATTAAAAACCCGATTTCAGCAAGGCTTGCCGTTTTAGTCCTTTGTCGACTTTCTCATAAAGTTATTGTAAGTGCTAGCAAGCTGAGCAAAATAGGTGTCAACATTTCTAAACTTGCTTTATTATCTATATTTGATGTATAAAATGTCCTCGGTACACTGCAGGGAGAAACTGTGGGTCTATTCAGTTGTGCCAAAACAACTCCCCCACCAGCCGGATAAACAGCCATTCAGCTGTGAAATAAGCTAAAATACATAATTAAAGGTGTCTTATTTGAGAATATACAATGATGTTCATCTGTGGGGCTCTTTGCTGCTTGGCAGAATTTATAAAAAGTGCTGCAAATGTAAGTGCCAACAGTTGGTACTACATTAACTGGGTATAGCACATCCATGCAAGTTAGTTAAAAGGCAATTCAAAGTGCTTTACATAAGCTTTTAAAAAATTAAAAAGAAGAAACAACATAAGAATAAGAGAAGCTCAAATCATTCTAAAAATACATGGCATCCTAAGTACCTTTGTGTCTTGTCTTAGAACAAACCTGGTATGAATTTTTGCTGTATGGAATACCCGAGTGTGAACATCATCAACAGCTCTCAGTTCAACTCCAGTGTCAGCACTGGTTTTTACCTAACATTCTCTGTCGACATTAACATGTTAATCTTTCCATCTTTTATTTTTGGAACAGACCAAAGACAAAAGACTGCTCACCTTCGGAGAAGTTGCTCGTGGGTCCCCTACACATGGAGCAATAAGTAAGTTTAGTGTTTTCCTTTTCTGTCCCCCTCCTTGTGTAGCCTAGTGTAAGTAACATTTTTATGGTCTTCTTGAGCAATTTAATTTCTTATCTATAATGATGGCAAAATGGTAAAAAAAAAAAAAAAAAAAAGAAACCCTGATCATCATTTAGATGTTTCTGTTTATGTACATTTAGAAAATGAAGAGAACCAAGCCTTGAGAGTGAATATTTGCAGCTTTTTGCTCCACATTCACATGGACAAAGAAGACTTTAAAAGTGCTCTCCAGCTGCTGGATGAAGCTATAGGAAGCTTGCCTTGCACCAGACATCGCCTGTAAGTAGAAAGAGACAAAAATAAATAAATTAAACTCACAGAGGACTCAGGAGGCGTTTTAGCATTCTCTCTCTGTTCCCAGACCTTTGCTCAAATATCGCATATTGGTGAAAGCACACCTGGGAGAAAGTGTAGCTCTGGACATGCAGAAATTACAAGAAGAAGGGGGTCAGTGCTGCTCTTTCATGTGGCACCAGGCGGCGCTTCACTCCAACTCTGTAAACCAACAGCTAAGCTACAACCAGAAGGCTATCACCTCCCTCATGGTAACATCTCTGCTCGCACGCTTACATCTTCACCAAAAGCTCATGTATCATTAGATTAGTGCAAATAGATGCTGTTACTGTTTGTCATATTTGAAGGTTTTAATCCTGGATTTCATGTATTTTTTCTTGTACACAGGAGAGGTAATTTAGAAAATTAGAAAAAGCTTTAGCACCATCATATGGGAGACACCTGCCACTACAACTTTCTTTGTAAATTCAGTGCATTGAACATGTGAGCAGGTCTACATGTGAGATTTATAACTTGAATGACAGCTTTACTCTAAGAAAATAAGTCCAGCTTTTAGGGAAACACTTACGTTTGTGTTTTTACTGACATTAAAACAAACAGCGTTGCTGTATATAAACTGTATGTCGGTTGTGTGATAAATACTTAATGTGAATAGTAATTAAATAGTTTTTATAGCGTGTATATAGTGTGTGTTGAACACCATCCAGAGATGAATTCCTTGAGTGTGTTAACAGCAGATTCTGACTTTGATGTGTAAACAGAGCTCCGACACTCAGTGGCAGAAGGTCAGCATTCTGCTTGAATTCGCAGTGTGGCTTCACTCTCACAACTTCCCCAAAGCAGATGCTCATCACCAGGTTCAGTGGGCCATAGACATCCTTCTGCACTTGGACCCTGGACAAGCAGAGGAACCAGGTACACCCACAGAGCTTTTTCAGTGTATCATGAAAGACTGGTATGACTCATGGTTTATCTTATCATTTAGACACGTCAGTGTTCTTTCTTTACTCACAATAGTTGAAATAAATCCTCACATTTTTAACTGAGGTTCAGTTGAGATCTGAGTGGTGTGAAAAGTCCACTTAATTGTGCAGTTCTGTGAACCAGATCCATTTTCTATATGGGAAAGGCAATACAAACATCTGGAATCAAGGGACATTTTTCTGTGTTTATAAATTATTTCGTTAAAAATTCTTTTAACTCCTTATCCCCTTTTAAACTACTTAATCTCAGTTCCTGTCTCTGCGTATGCTATAAACCACCTTAACTGCTTATAGATATAAATATAAATAAACTTGCCTGGCTTTACTGTGCTCCCTAACGGCTTTTGTCACGTGTTCCTTTTCTTTATTTTCCGTTTGCCTGCAATTTTCTGAAGGAAACCCTGTTTTTTTAACAGTCTGATCGTAAAATAAGGAATGTTGAAAACTTTTAATATTTCTTTCAACTTTGAATTAAGTGTTCTTTTATCTGTTTTCATGCTGTGTAGAAAAAAATAAATCAAGCAAATGTTGTTTGAAGGACAGATAGAGGTAATTAAAATTCCAAGTGGATAACTGCAGTTATGGTAACATGGGATAATTCATGTGACGGCAGTTAGAAGTCTCTTTTTTCTCCTGCTGTGAGTCCCAACAAATGTCTGAGAGATAAAATGAACACTTCGTGAAAAACTCTTAAATATTCTCTTTTTTTCCAATCTATAGAGGACGAGTCCAAAAAGAATTTAGTCACATTTCAGGATGAGTCAGCAGTAGGAGTCCATGGCTTATTTACACAAAAGCTGTCCAGTCTGAAGGAGGTGCGTCGCCTTGACTACTTGGTACAAGCGCACACTCTGCTCGCTGTCACATCAGACAAGGCGCCACATGAGCGGCAGCCCCACCTCCTCAGGGCCTGCGCCTTTGTGCTCCACATATGGCAGGTACGACTGCTCTCCCAACACCATCTCACACTGATGATGTGAAAGGAGGCTTCACATGCTCATTATTCTTGAATGCAGCCTGGGATGTACATGTTCATACACAGGGACAAAGACCTTCACTTTTGGAGACATTAAACTAAAATTGAACTGATTCAGTTCCACCATTTCTGTCATGACGAATGGACCAAAACTCCATCAAATTACTGTAAGAAGCTTCTGGAAGGAAACCCAAAACATTTGCCCCTAAACTGTATGTTATAGGTCAATCCTACCAAATACTAAGGAAAGCCACTTAAATTTTTGACTTTGAAAAAAAGCAATGAAAATAATGACCTCTGTCACAATTTCAGCACTTAGCCAGTAGAAATACAACTTTGTTTATGGGGGTGGAGTTAAGATCTTAACTCAACTCCCCCTCCTCTTCTGTGGGTTGTGCCTCATATTAAAGCTGGTTTAACTGCTTTTTACTGGCCATTTCTGACATGCAGCAAGATTTAAAATAGTTTGAGATAAAGCCTGGGAAACTAGGTGGTCCTGCTCTGATCTTGGTGTGTGATGTTGCAGTTCCCTTCTTATCTAAGCTGTTAATTCAATGAAATGTGAATCAATGGGTAAGGTTTCTACAAACTAAGTTTTCAAATTGGTCATCACAGTGAAATGTATATAATTAAGCATAGAAAAAAAACTGATCATGCATTATCTATATTATTAATATGAATATTTTAGTTAGGTTTCTTTTTTTTCTCACCCAAGCCACTTTCAGCTATTCAATTCAATTTATTTATATAGCACCTATTTACGACAAGTCATCTCTAGGCGCTTGAGAAACCCAGAGCTTGACC